>JABFPJ010001189.1:0-27874 GCA_022817425.1 Gryon sp. ZL-2020 | reverse complement strand
ATTTCAATATTTCCTATGTTAATTTAAATGGCAATTTTTGAAATGGAATAGTCTTCGTAAGGAACGTCGTTATGTTAAATATACTAAAAATCCAATTCATGTGACTCTGAGTGTGTTTAAAAACAAGTCAATAATATTTAAATAACTTCGAAGAAGCAATTGGAAGCGAACGAGAAAGAAATAACTAACTTGGATTGAATGAAATTAAATCAAAGTGATTTTTTATTATGAAGGCGTAGAAAAGTGTGATTGCGAAAGAACTATGTCCACGAGTTGGTCTCTGGTTATCGTAGTCGTCAATTTGGAAATCACTGTTGACCCAGAGTCGACCTGACTAATTAGAAGACACGTAATGCATGCGTCGATATCAAAGGGCAAATGCGAGAACAGACAGACAGCTTGCTTTCTGTGGATCGCTTCGGCAGAAGCACCACGTGATCAAACGGTAACTGTCACAAAGCGGAGTTAACTCGCAATGTCAATTGGTACTCGGAAGCCATGAGCCGCTTGAATTGCAACATCATCCCAGTGTGCCGCTTAATATCTCATTAGCCACTAATGCCAACACGATTACGTCACTCGTCATAAACGTACGCAATTAAAGAGATTCGATGCTCCATATACAGTTCAATCTGTATCGCATTTTGTTACTTGAAAAAGTTAATAGTGTTATGGTTATTCCATTGTGAATTGTTATCGTAATTGCGCCAGTAACTCTGTTTCACGGCGTGAAAACAATTTCGTCAATTATACAATAATCAAATCCACATTTTTGCATACTACATTTAAACGTTTTATTATATCCAAGAATACATTAACAGTGACATAATAATTCTTGAGACTTTTGTATTTTTATTATATTAAAATAAATTGATAGACGTTATAAATAATAGATGACGTCATTTCTGACAAATGATTCTGTTAGAAGATAACAGACGATCAGGAGACTCAACTTATTACATCAGGATAAAATGTCAAAATGAATGTGTAGTCGCGTGAACATAAACATGCATTACATCCGCGTAACATAGTCGGCAAATGTCATTTCCCTAATGAAGTGTAATATCTTAGTGGCGCTACCCAGGAAATCGTTTGTGACTTCCTGAAAGTATTTTGCACCGGGTTAGACGGATGTTTAATGTTGGTAATTTGAGATATTTTGAGTCGCAGTATCCTGCAGATATTGAACATCTTGGCAATGGAACGATTTCATGCACGCACTGTTCTCGAAAAGTATCGAGTTCTTAATTTTTTACGTGCTCACAATTATTCTACAGATTTTGTCAAAAGAGTTGCCCCAGTAGAGAATAAACATAATACAAATTCCTTTGACTATAGTAATAGACAAAAGTTAGATGAAGTTGGCAAACAATACAAACGTATCCAATCAACTTTCGATGATGCAACGAAACACAGAATCCTTCTTCGTATGCCAGAATCGACTGACTAAACCAAGTCCAACAATGTCAATTTTCAAGTCAAACAGATAGGTGAGCGATATATATATCCCAGGCACGATACTAGGAAGACGGAATATGCAAATGTATAGAAGCAATCGATGAAATAAGTGTGAATTTTTGTCGTCACTGTGTGCATATAATATGGCCTCCGAATTCCGCACGTGTATAAGCAATTCGACAAAACATTAAACTTAAGATTCATAAAGTTGATCCGCGTACACGTCACCAAACACTCGATAGACTGGAAACGTTTTTCATCGTTGTCACATCGAACGGCTTTACGATATATATAACGTTTGCCAATTGACTCGTCGTATGGCATCCGCTTGGAGCCGACCTGATTGAAAGAACATTGCGTGATGTTACATGTGCAACAATTGGCGGTTGTAATTGAAACATAACTCGTTCCACCAATTGTTCATACTCATATTTTTTTTCGAAATACACTTATTAGTACTCAGATGATTATATAGACATTTGTTTTTTCATTTAACAACTAACAGTATATTAATCCCTTTTCCTTCAGGAACATCATTAGTTATTAGTATACCATAAAAACTAGGGCAGCTTGAAGCATAAAAAAGTTGTATGATAATTTACTATACGGTATAATAATGAATACTTATGCTTACAATATTTACTAGTACGATATGGAAGTTCAATTTACAGATATTGCAAAATTATAGTAATTTATATAAAATTCGATTATATTCTATTACAAAAATTAATACAGTATTATTCAAATAACTTTCATTGTTTAAATTGTATAAGTGGAAAAATACTTGGAATTAATGGATCGATTGATACGTTTATTTGAATATATATCCAAAAAATCGTATGCTACGATTGCCATATATATAACATAGTACTAGATAGTGCAAAAGTTTTCATATTGTATTCTCAACAACAACAACATTTCAAAACCCAACAACATTTATATTTATATTAAGCAAAACTATGTTACTACTTCTCGCACTCATCAATGCATCGAACAGAAAATCGATTGTTTGACAATTATTTTTCAATAGTACCCTGTGATATCAAAAATATACATACACATTCCTTCGGTCAGCAATTCAATGCACATAGTTCAAGCACCTCGGCAATCAATTAATCGGCTTACAAACATCTATCCCTTCTCGTAGACTGTGTAAATGAATATTTACATTTATTGTCATAACCGCTCGTTGATTGGAAATCGCTTTTGTAAAAAGACTGAAAAAGCTTTTCATGCATTATATACCCCATCTTGTTTATCCTTCTCTCCCTGTCTCTTTTCATAATTAGAACTTGCGACGATTCTTTCGTCGTTCGTTTTCGTGTCTTTATTTACATTTTCATTTATACTCCCGTTTCTCTGTCATTCATTATTATTTAAAATGACTGCTTTTTATTACTGAATAATTTGATCTGTCGTTTTCATTTCCTCGAGAAAAGTAGTTTTCGCAGTCGCGCAAAATAAAATGAGATGTAAAGCAAGCGTCTTGTTTTGTTTTCGAATTTGTAACACGTATAATACAAATATTAAGATTCAAGACAGGTTATTACATTGCTTTTGTTTACCGACTTTTCGGGTTTTCATATGTAAGATATCGACAAGTATACGGTTTGTATGATTTCAACAGGAAATTAATGTCACAGCAAAAATACCGCAATGACTTTGAAGAAAACCAAACCAAAAACAAGAAAGTTACATTCGAAGTGATTTTAAGAACATGAAAGTAAAAGGTAAATATTTATTGACGTACTTTACTTCACATCGATTCGCGTTTCCATATTATTAGCAATATATATTTAAACATCATATATTAAATCACAATCAATAATTAATTCTTTTCTTCAATTTGCTTTAATCATTTTATATGTAAAAGTTTAATTTTCTATACATTATGAAAATATCTTTGAAAATGTTTTTCCCTAAAATATTATAATTTTTATGAAAATTCTGTCTATCAAAAACTTTTACGACTTAACATGAAAAGTTTGTTGTATTTTTCAGTGTTCATTGCATTATTTTGTTATTATATAATTATTATTTGGAAAGACCAATGTAAAGATAGAATGATAGATTCACAGAAAATGTGAATAGACTTTACGGTCAAAAATAAGTATATATCAAACAAAATGGGTAAAAAACATGATTGCATTAAAAGAGATTATACTGAAAGAGATTTGTCTGCAAACAGAGAAAATAACTAGAGTTAAACCAGACGTTTTAATCCACAAACAAGTTAGCGTGAAGTCATACATATTAATAACACTCTCATATCATTAGACATCTATGTCATAAAACATTTCATAGTGACATATTTTCTAACATGGATTACAGAAATTTGTTTCAACGTATGCTCATACGTTAAACTTCCTTGAGTTTAAATTTCGGAATGCGTTGCAAAACAAAATAAATTAGAACGGTATTTGCAAATGGATTTAAACAGTTATTTATGCAAATATGATAATTAAATGATATAATTAAATGAAAGAAAAAGAGCGATGGATTGCGTAATTAATAATTAAACCATGTTTAATTGGTAATTGTCACGAACATTTAACTTACTTTATGTGAATTATTTTTTTTTTTCAATGAACAAGATGTATAAAGTAAAATTCATCAAAAAGAGGTTAAACAAAAATAAATGTTGAAAATAAATATGTTACGGATTCACAATAAAATTTGACAATATTACAATTAATGCTATCGCTTTACAAAAAAAAATTAATAAACGTAGTCCCAAGTTACTGTAATACAATTACACTAAAATTCAACGAAAATGAAATGCACATGTAGAATGAAATGTATTTTCAATACAAAGTGACTTCTCTCAGCAAAAATTGACATTTAACTTCGTATAACTTTATCAAAATATATTAAAAATGCTCATATTCAATCTATAAAACATTTATGTCTATACAAGTTAATTTCAAACTAGCAGAAAAAGCACAAAAATTGATGCATTTTTCATACTATATATATTTGATTAAAATGCAAAAAATATAAAAAATAGGTAGAACATAGAAAAGATATCCATATAAAAAATTTTTAGTTGAAAAGCAACATTTAGTTTTATTTTATTATTACTTTTTCATTTTTTCATTGAAATGTGAATCAATAATAAAAGATATTTTTGAATTATTAAAATGTAATTTAATTTTGGTATTTCAATATAAATAAGTTGATTATGATTTTCAAAATTGACTAAAACTAAAAGTAAATTACTAAAATCTAATAAGTTATCTTGTATATGCGTTGAAAAATTGCTGCAACGAGATTTTGTCAACTGATTACATAAGCAAACAGCTTTTAGCTGCTTGCAATTCATTTCTTTTCGTTTAATCCTATCATAATCATTGCATTGCATCTCTGGCAAGCTGCACGTATTACTCAAATAGCGAGAAAAGTGCTGCGAATGCGATTCGTAGTAAACATACCATGAGAACAATGGTAGAAACTGAAAGCTCGAATTCCGGGGGTTTACGGGTGTTTTTGCGGATCGATTTTTCGCTGAGTACGCGACACGTTTTTTACCAATAATCATAATAATAATAGCGTTTGTGTGTCGCACGCAAAAATGCGTCGAGTACGCGAGCGCCGCCAAGCTACGGTTCACCGACACAAGTGCGCGTGTCTGTGTTGTGTGTGTTTACGGCACTCTCTCGGCATCGATCGGTAACATGAAAACCTTGACTCAGCCCGGTTTTTTCGGCTCATTTCGAGCGATCTTCGGGACTTCGATGGCCCGATTCCCACGTTACCTCGCACGCAAAATAAGAACGGATATGCGGACGAAAAAGTTGACGACATTTTTGGCCAAGAAGAAAGCACAAGATGTCGTTTGCGTAGTTCAAGGCAATCGAAACCAGATTTTCAACTTCATTCAAGAGCAATAATCTCTGCTTCATTCAATATATTTATACGCGCAAAACCATCTTTAATAACTTCAACGGAGAAAACGAAAATTACTCTGCAGTTTAAAACAGAGGCATATGAATTATACAACTTGAAAAGATATGAATGAATTCAAATCGTTTATTTTATATTTCTGATACTTTGGAATAATTTAATTATAATATCACATTAATTTCAATAAATTAAAGAAAAAAAACTGTATTACGTTCCTAATATATTATATTGTTCCATTCTCGGAAAATAATATAATATATGATTAAAATTGATAGAAACAATCGATCTGCGGCGATGTATAATCTAATCTAATTAATGATTGCATTAAAATGGCAATTGTTGTGCAAATGAAATGATTGTTTTACGAATAATTTTATGTTGACATATTTAGACGAAGTTAATAAAAGCATATTGAAACATACGAGTCATCGCAAATTAATTAATTATAATAACAATTCATTATTGGACGCGATTGTATGCTAATGATTGCCGGTTTTGACAATCAAAAGGCGTTGTTTGTGACTGTGCTTATACATGCGTTTTCATTTTCACATGGAATATTTGTTTATTATAAATTTTACAACCATGCAATAAAATTTTCAATCGAACCTAATCAAGAATCTGTGCTTCCTTCGATTCATTTGATAGTAGCTTTAAAAATAATTTAAGCCGATGTAAATTGAAATTGCTAAGTAATGCCGATCTCTTTCTGTCCTTCATCGTGATTTTATCAATATATTACAAAATAAAAAATCGGCTAGTAAAAAGGATAAAAGAAAGATCAACTCTACGAGAGAGAAACACAGTTGACGTATAAAATAATCATAATGGACTGTCAATTATATCCAACCACAATCTCTCAACCGAATTATATCATACAGACATAAATATGGAGTAAGCATGAAGATATCAAAACTCGTATTTCAATGAAATCGGAGACGAATAAAACTTTAGTAGTTCTTACTTTTTTGGCTTCTCATCGTTTATACATTTGTACGTGAGAAACCTGGCAATCAATTAAAAATCACTCGAATTGAAAGGGAAATGAATCTCATGTTTCATATCTATACTACTTTACTCATTTTCGAGGCAAAACGAATGAATAAATAGGAAACACATGAAAACAGCAAAGTACACGAGTTTTCGAGTCTATAAATATCTCTTGAATCGGCTACAAATATATGCAGTCAATATGACACGTAAGAAACTGAAGACTGGTGCATAACACATGCGAAACACATGGTCAATACGAAGTCCATGCGTTAACTTCTTCACTCGGGCTAAAACTTTCGAAAGGAAATCTCGAATTCGATACATACTTTGCCGGACGAATAAATAAAATGAAAATTAAAATCAACATATAATTGACAAATCAACTTTTCTCTATATTAATAATAATATTTTTTTGTTACATCCATTAAGTTTAAATTGTACAATTTTTTATTTTATTTAATAGAAAAATATTTTCAAATTACAAAAGCTATTTAGTATTAATTTTATAAAATAATACTTATTTAAAGACATCCATATTTATATGTATATAATTACATTGGTTTATAATGTACAACCTGTTATTTTACAGCTACTTAAAATTCTTAAACTATGTAATTACAATTTTACTAGTAACAGAACTTTTAGACTTATTTTCATGTAGTGCAACTGTTAATATGCACGTATGTTACAAAACATATACTTTCGCTCATATATATATACTGTTTTACATAAATTACAATCAGTCAAAATGACTAAGTTTTCTACACATTCGACATATTTCATTGAAAAATTATTATCTTCTACTCGTGTTTCAACTTGACTTTGTTACAGTCAACATTTTATGTCAGAATGCTGAAATATGTACCATAAGAGTTATTATGAAAAAATGTATGAAACTTTGAGAAGTAGCAGAACACTCATCTCTGTTATCCAACAAGACTATTTTCAGAATTAAAATACGAGATAAAAACAAAAATTGAACTTTTCCAAGTCAAAACAATATTTAACAACACGACCATATACTTTGTATTTTTAAATGTATCCATGAAGTATGAAAAATGTGTATAACTTACACTTCTTTTCAATTCTTTTTTCTTTTCAATTTCAATTTTATACTAATTTCAATATTATCAGACTAAAAGCAATTGCAATTTATTTTTAATTATATTATTAAATTATAACCGTTTTAACAATAATAATCGTTTGTTACAATGATCATTTATTCAATTTTCCATTCTTTGAAACTTTCATTAAAAGATAATTAATGTAATTATGCAATATTTCTATTTTAAATAAAACATTAAATTAATCTTCAATTTAAAGTACAAAATGTTCAATAATAGTTGTAATAGTAATAATAAATGTAAAAGTTTATACACGAATAAATTGCAATTGTGCTTTTTTGGTGAATAGAATATAATAATTTTGAGTCATAAAGATGGAAAATCATGACTTTAATATCAAGTTAAAATCTGTTACAAATACTGGAACAAAGCGATATCCTTTAAGTGACCGAAACGCGCGAGCGTTCGCTCGGTCCAGCGTCCTTGATCATGCAAGAGTAAGAAGAGCGCGGCGGGAGCAAAAAAGAAGCCGGTTTGAGGTGGGACAGAAGGAAGCGAGCGAAAGAGCGAGTGAGTGAGACGCTTGCTCGTTTATGCTGCCTCTCGCTCAAGTTGTCCGAACCGGTAGGGAGCCGGCTGGCGCAAAGTCTACGCGTGGCTTGAGCGTCCCTTCCTGTGCTGATTGGACGCTGGCTCGTGGCCGGCGCTCGCCATTCACCGGAAACGGGGCGGCGGCGGCGGCAGCAGCGACGGCGGCGGGCATCTCGCGAGGTGTACCTGCCGGACGAGTCGCGCGCTGCTTTTATTTTGTTAGCCTTCACCCGCTCGACCTGTTTGCAACGAAAGAGATGTTGCGGCTACCTGCAACCACTCTTTCTCTCGCATCGTGCAAAACGAAGACCAAACGAGTTCGAACGAGGACGAACGAACCTCACGCTGCACTGAGTATTGTCTCGACGAAGCATTCGGCCGGAATGTGCATACGCCATTCTCACATTTTTAAAGTCACATTCGCGCGAGAATTCTCGGAATTATTGTGGAACAAGGGCTAATTCAATTTACTGTCAGGGTTGATTTTGTTTTTGTCTCACATTTTTATATATAAAAAAAAGACAGGAAACACAACTTGTGCAGCTAATTACATTATGAAAATCACGTATACAACATATGAACGCTTCGAGAAATTCGACATAATTACATTATGAAAATTTAAATTTATTTAGTTACTTAATGCGTTAAGGTTAGCAGTTATTTACTATGTTACAGTACATTTGTATGATAAGAAGGCAATTTCTTACAAATTGTTACGTTTAAAGAAATTGCAGGTCGCTTTAACTGTCATTGGCTTGTTGCATTTATTTTACTTAATTAGACTAGTTGATCTAGTTAGTGTACCCAGAAAAATCGATTTACCATACAGTACTGGTTATACTAATTATGTACTAGTGCCTAATTAATACTAAATTGAAACAGAGTTTGAGTTAATCAAACCAGATATTTTTTCTGTGTAGTCATTTAATGATTGCAAAAAAGTAATTTAATCTTCTACAAAAAGTCAAACGTACTTTTGTATTTCTATTATTTTGAATATTATATTACAAATATATTCTATTTTATTCAAATCTGAGTAGAAATAAGCTGACAATAATAATCTTATATTTAAATCTTTGCATTTCATCTTTAATAATTAAAGTTACTAATATTAAATGTCTGTATGCAGAAAATATGAATTTGATCTAGATTTTTCTTATAGGTAATAATTATTTTAATAAAAGCTGAGCTAAATATAATGCGCAGGATTACGGATTATAAGATTAGTACTGTAGAATTGTTAATTGTGGTTTAGAAAAATGGATGTAACGCTGGTAATTGGATTTGGCAATTAGCAATTTAGACGCGTTCGAGCTTGCAATCGAATTGTTTGCTCAGCTAAACATTGTTAAATATGTAGCAAGTTAGAACGAGGTCGTTTTTAAGATGTCCCTATTTCCCGAGTTTCACGGACATGCATATTTCATTCAAAAGGTGTTTCTCTATTTCCGAAGAATTCATCCCGCAAGTCTTTATATGTCCATTTTAAGTTATAATATAATATTTAATTACTTGAATAAAATGCGCCCTAAATTTGCGTCTTGAAATAACGTTGGAAATAATAAAAGAAAAAATAACACTGTAAGGTTTGTTCTTTGAAAGTGAACGCTTACATTCGCACCAATCTGTGATAGTAAATTACGAAAAGATTTTTCTTTTTTGTGTGTTCGTTCGTTGTCTCTCAGATTCGATCTCAATCTCAGCATCAGGATTCATTGCAGGTATTAAAGAAAGCCGGTTTTCATATCAATTTGACGATTGAATTGCAAAAGTTGGAAGGTTATTTTGAGATTATAATGCACAAAATAAAAGTTTATTAAAAAGTATAATATTATTTATTTTTTATGTTTTAATAATTTTATTCTCTATCGGGCTATATTAGACTGGTAAATGAATACGTCAAGACATATGATATCACATAATGACTATTAAACATTGTATATTAAAACAGGTCACCACATTTATAGGTTTAATATTTACTTTATATCAAATTCAGTGTATTCAGGAAAATGTCATTCAAGTAAAACGTAAACCAAATTCAAATGGTGATAATAAAAGTAGATAACATTGAAATCGCATTTTTGATAGCAAGAAAAATTGTGAAATATGAATTAGATATTAAATTTATTGACAAGTGCTAATTTCATAAAATATTTGCGTCCACTTTAACGTGATATCTGTTCAAAATATGCTTTAAAATAATTTTCTTCAATATCGTCCAAATGAATATTCAGATATTCATATCTAACGTGCTGCATTCATATTCAGCAAAACATCTTTGTTGATTAAAAATTTTTCATCAAATTCAACCGAATGTAAATCTAGGCAATTAATTGTATTTATCAAAAGAATTATTATTAAAACAGTATCCTGAGAAAAATAAAGGAAATATTATCTGTATAATTACAAAACTAATTAAAAAATATCGAAAAATGGCGTTCATGAATTTCCTACAACGAAAGCAATGTCGAAGTCGAGCTTCCTATTATCGTCTTAAAGCAGAGTTTTTTCGTTTTCCATTGCACTGTCAGCGCAGTCGAAAAGTTCGCCAAACGATTTTCGCACCCTGGCCTTTGTTTTGCAAACTCAGGCCATGAACTGCGGCAAAGTTGAAACTGGACGCAACCTGGACGGAATCCAATCTGTCCTCCACCAATGCGATCCTGGAGCTGTGGATAATTAATCACCCTGCTTTGCTCGTGTGTTTGCCCTCGTTCACAGCTCGCAGAACCTGCCCGCCCAACGTCAGGATCGATCTCACTAGCAACTTTTTGATATAACTCTTTCGTCACATATCGAAATGCTATACGTGCTTAGTTTCACTTACGAGCCATTTCATTACATTGTTCATTCGTTTTGCGATCCGGAATCTAATAATAATAATTATAATAACAATAATAAAAAGAAAATGTGAAACAAAATATAGTTGTTTTTTTCACGCTCGTGACTTCCGTAATCAGCTTGTCACGTCGCACGATCAATTACAGTTAACTCTCGTACATTACGAATGACGTGAGCGAACGGGGAAAAAAGTGCGCTTAAACTCGTCTAACAATTTTTCAGTGCAAAACGAGAGGCGAAACTGGATAAATGAATGTTTGAAATGAAGAACAGTTCGAGCGCATCAACAATTGGATTACAGTTTTCGAAGTTTATTTAATTGCACGACGTTTGACGAATGTTAATTGTGCGCAATTTTGATTGCAAAAATGCTATTTTCGATCGCATTTAATTTTACTGTATGAAATATTGTATTTTCATAAATATTTCCGACGGAAAAGTATATAACGTTTCATGAAATTATTATTCAAAAAAGAGACATTTTTGCATGAATAACATTATGGAATTATTAGTGCCAAAAAGAGGAAATAATATAATCTTATTAGGTAAAATTATTCATCTAAATAATATTGTACACAATGTGCAAATAATTCAATGTAAATAAATCGGATTAGTTTTAAAAAATGCTCAAACATAATACCTAATAATACAAATAACAATACAAAATAATACCTATTAATACAAATAATGTACAAAAGAATGTTTCATGATGTCTTTCATATTATCAGAGTAAACATTTAATAATTATTACATTATGTACACGTAATGAATGTTTGTTTACATCATAATAATTCTTGTTAAAAACAGTATTTTTGTTTGTTTGTTGTCTTATACAGATCGAATTCCGTCTCAACAGTAAAAATTCCTGTATTATTTGACTACGTGTATAAACGAAAATGATATGTCTCGTTACTGTTATACTACTAGGAAATACATAATTAAAAATAAACACAATGTCTATCCAAAGATAATAACTTGGCATTTAATCAGAAACTAATTTCAATTAATTATTTATCTGAAATTATTGCGAAATGATATGAGGATCTCATTATTTACTTCTGTGTATATACAACATTCCAAAACCACAAAAACTAATTAACATTATAAAATATTAATATTTAACTATTTGTATGTGAATTTAAAGCATCTTTATAGGAAAACTTCTTTAAATCGGCTTTTTTGCATTTAACAACGTATTAACAAACAAAATCAATAATACTTCTGTTTCAATTCTATGGTTACTTATTTTACAAACTCTTGCAAATTCCAGTGGCTGATTAATTCAATTTTGACTTCGAAAAAAAAGTTGGCATTATACTAGAATTTAAATGAAATATACATTTCCCAATCATAACATAAAAAATGATTTTTTTCTGTGTAAATGATAAAACATAACCTCTGTGGAAATTCACTCGAATCGCTTTACAACGTGCACATTTTCAACAGTGTGCATGCAATTTTATTGTTCCAACGTGGTAAATCGCTTTACATTTCGACAAATGTAATACCTACAGTTCATTTCTGCTGTTTGAATAAGCAAATGGGTTTATTCTGAAATGTTTTCGATCGTATTCCAAATACGCTCTCGCCATTGTCAGTGGCGGGTTTCGCGATTGCAAGAGAGAAGACCTCAACCTACTTTAACGAGGAAGAGCCTTTGTTCCGCAACGCAGAGCCGATAATTGATAAACCAACGTTCCGAATACGAATGCTCGTTGCTGATAACATCGTCGTAGAATAAAGCTTACAAAATGAGCAATCGGCCATCGTATGATGAAGTGCGTCAGTTTAACCAAGACGCCGCTTGTTCCACGTAGCCCTTTTAAGACACTAGAAAATGTGCTAATGACAGTGCGTTGCAAACTAGAGTCATGTCTCTGCTGTTATATTACGTGTCATATACTTCATATAAATGGCCAATTACTGGATAGATAGATTTTTGTTCAACAATATTTCTCATCAAATAACCTATAAAAATGCTTTATTGTCTTTTTTTTCTATTTTTGATGAAATTCAATTAAATGTTTAACTTATTGTAACATAGTTAATAGTAATTTGATTTCGAAATTCTCATTAAACATGTAAATTATCTTGCAAAAAGTTTATTCCAATGTAATAATGCAATGCAGGGCAACGTATGATTTCACTATTCTGTAATGGTATTATTAATGTTATTACAGTGTATTTTCATTATAACGCAAAATAAGGCATCTAACGCGTTGAAAATCTATAAGGAAAAAAAGTGATTCAACAATTTGCGTAACTATACAATATTTAAAATCATATTTGGAGCGCGTACCACGATATTGATTATCGTACAAACTAACGTACCTTGGAGTATTGCTTTTAATTTACGACTTCGTTGTTATCTGTTTCATATTGAATCGCTTTTTCGACGATAATTTATTCGAAAAATTCAGTTTTTCGCATTTACACAATTTCACTTGGTAGATGTAATATAACGCGGGTTAAAATTAACAGTCGATACTGCATTATTTTGTATTTCAGTTTTGTACGTTTTTAGATCCTCGGTAAATAAAATTATATAATAAAATTTTATTGGCTTTGTTGTGATCGTCAAAAAAATTTTTACTTATCAGATTTTAAACCGACGTGTTCTACTATTTCATTTGTATATTTATTGAGAAAATGTAAATAGATTTGATAATAATTGTTAAAAAAGGTGCAAATAAAAGTTTCAGAAAAAGAACGAAAAAGCACTTGTTATAAACTAAGATGAAAATTCAAAAATGATTGTTAAACTTCATGTTTTAAAAAATTTTTTACACACTTCTTGTTTTTGTGAAATTAAATATAATTATGTTTTTTTGTCATAAATATTCGACGTCATAATCTAAAGTTGAATTTTTCAAAGGACTTTTGTTCGCTTAATTTAACATTTTTTTCAGAGTAACGTAAATAAAGAGAAGTTTGTATTTTATAATAAATTGAGGAAAAATGCCAGTTCGTTAGATGTAACTTTGTTTACTGCAAAATTGTAAATAATTATGTAAGTATTAAATAATTATGTTGATACTTAGAGCTGAAAACTAGTCACATGAATAATAGAATATTCACTTAGAAAACTAACATATTAGAACAAATGTAAGTAAGCTAAAAAGTATTAGTAATTTAGTTTAAATTTTATTTCAGTAAGATAAGAAAAAAATGTAAAAACATATAATAAACTGAGAAACAAAAGTATTATTAAGGATATTCTTAATATAAGGTATTATAGAGAGAGACACTACCGTGTCTCTTGATAAATCATTTACGAACTTTATTATGCATAAATAAATTTTGTGGCTTAAATTGAGAAAACACAATAATAAATATTAACTGAGAAAACTTTAAAATGAAATATTTAAATACAATAAATCAGAGAGTACATTTTATTAATATAAAACAGCGAGACTATAATTTACAAACTTAACAAAACTAAATAGTAAAAATTTGTGTTATACCTTATTAGTATAAGACAACATAAATCATCAAGATCGAAAATTGCTGCCATTTTTTTTATTTTTAATATGATTGCAGAAATTGTACGCTCTATTGAGTTCGAAACTTCTATACCATCATTTTCGAGTCAATCAACTATACTATCCGTACTAAAAGAGTAACGTCAAAAATGTCAGAATTCAACTAAAAATGAATTTTCCAATTCGAATAGACATTTTCAATTTGTCTTATAGATTTATTCGCAAAATTGATTTTAAATATTCGTCAATACTCGCGTACTTGAAAAAATATCGTCACTCAAGAACTTGAACTCATTCACAATGCTCACATGAGTTCAAGTTCGATTATTGACATTAGTTAAATAACGCGGCACGTGTGTTCGCAAAAACAGTCGTATGTTCGAATATTAATAGCCAACATCCTGTATTTAATTAACGGTTGATAGTAATAACGTTTATTTGTAGAAACATGTTACCTGTTGCAAAATGTAATATGCATTTTATAGTCGCAAAGAAGTGCTAATCATACATTTCCTTTAAATAAAGTCAAATTACTGTTATTTGAAAATTATAAAAAAAAAAGAAAATCACTGAATATTAAATTCAGAAATAATTAATTAATTGCAGATAAATTAAGATTGTAATTAGCTGGCTGATAACTTATCGCTGATATGTCACTGATTCATAAAATGTATATGTTAATGATCAAGACATCAAAAGAGCATCCACTTTTTAAGTTAACTTGCTTTTGCAAAAGACAAATTTATGCAACAGGATATTCTAGTTAGTGCACCTGTTTAGGAAATCTCAACGGATACAATCGAAAGCACTTCAAAGTTGCCGACGTAAGGCATCCTATCGAAGCTAGAAGGACCTTGAAAAACATGCAATTGGCTGGACTTATTTGAACCTACGTATTTGTGCGAAAAAACCCACCAAGAGGATTTAATGCTGGTCCATTATTCCAGCGGACTTACTGATTGAAAGTTTCACCGAAATCTCAGTGATCCATTCTCAAAGGTCGAATCCGACTGAGTTGAGATGGTCCTTCGTGCCGGATGGCAGAATGAACACTCGAGTCGCACATCATCCAGTTGACCTGGGATTAATTCCGAAGCGAACGAGTTGCAAACTGACGTCAAGCTCGAGACAGTAACGAGCCTTCAAACGACAGCCTAAATGGTCGGACGATTAACACTACGAGTCCTTTAGGGACATCACTCAAATTAACCTTTTGACAAGAAATTAAAATTAAGGAGCTAGTGATCAGCTAACTGTCTACAGTCATTTCACTCTAGAATGATGTAATAGTTTGCCTGAAGAGTCGTAGATTTTATCAACATACGATAGCTGAATTTCAATTTTTTTCCTCCTTTAATCTTGCTACGTGTAAAACTTCGTCTTTATGACTTTGAAGGCAGAATTAGATTTTTACATCTTCTCTAATGATACTATAATGACTCTACTTAAACCATGTTATGCGTCTTAATTGAACATGAGTTGAATTTAATGCTTTTCAACATGTTTTTTTTATGATACTATAATAAAATGTTACAAAAATAAAGTTGCAAAAGAAAAATCATTCCATTCTAACAAACTTTTAAGGCATTCGACTTTAATATCTATTTTTTTAATACCTTGATTTGTTAAATATCAATTTCAATCAAACAATCAAAACTTTCGTTTTCTTAACACCTAGCAGTCGTTCAATGCTAATGTACTTTTCAATAGTATCAACTTTTATTTTTTGTATCGAAATAACATTGTAGCAATAATGTGAATGACGCATGAACTTCCTGATCTTATCATGAACTAGTGTTGACGAATCAAGTCGCAAAGCATTGAAAACGCAGTCGCGCGGAGCAACGTGCAATGGCAAATCAATGGACGTGAACGTCCGATTTATGTTCCATAACGACTGTGATTTATCGAACACAGCTTGTTCTTCTTATCGCGACGACGCAGCGTACGCGCACAAATGCTGCAAAAAGTCAATCCATATACATTTATACGTTAGCGTAACTCGACTGACTGGAACAGGTTGCTGGACCAGTTCGAGGGAAGAAGTCTTTCCCTTCGCCGTATGGGCATCAAGTTTGACTCTTCTTATTTCATCGTTCACTGGTTTATTATCAACCTGCTAGACGCATAATTCCTGGCTATCGTTACGAAATGGTGTATATGTTTATTTAAGCAAACTGCTTCCAGAATGCTCGCAAACAAAACATTTATTTATGCATTTGTAGCAAAAATACCCATTGAATAGAAATTAACTTTAAGTTATCCATTTCTTTTATTTATATTCACAAAGAATTACAACCATCAAATGTCAGGTTTTCTCAATATATTTTACTTCTCTTACTTTTGTTTTTGTTCATCCATTCATTTTGTTTCGAAAAATTTCTACATTGAAAGTTGAAAAACTAGAATTATCAGAGCAACGTTACTTAAAATTTTCAAGTATCTTATATTTATAGTTAATTATTTATATCTATTTAATGACTTTATAAACAAAATCAGTTTATTTTTACATTTAATCAATTTTTCTTATTTTATGTTTTATCAAATTTCTTCAGCTTGTCTTTTTTGTTTTCACACGAGATAACAACGTCATATGTTGTGAATAAATGTGGTAGGAAGAATTTAGTCGTAGTCGCGCGTAACTCTTCAATGGTGACATCATGTATTGCCAGAAATTGTTACTCTGTGGAAATTGTTAGGTGGCCTGACTGACGAGATACGGCACGAACATACCAGGTAAAATGTAACGCGATAAAATGCACCAACAATTGAATTTCATATTCAGCGCGAAAATTTCAAGAATGATTTTAACTGTCGTTAACAGGTTTTGCATTGTTATAATTGTTTTCATAAAAAGTTCTTCCTTTTTTTCTCCGTTTTTTGATAAGAAGTTTAGCAATAAAATATTAACGTTGCCAAAGATGTTTCAAAATTTTTTAAAGACACGAAAATATAAAAAATTCTCTTATGAACGTGCGGCATCTCGATATGATTATATAAAAGACGAAAGTACCGGAATTTGTCATTTTTATTCCGATTTGCCGAACCGTAAAAAATGTTAAAAGGTTACAATGTATGACTCCAAAAAAAGAGCACATATTAGAATATTCCACTGCTAAAAATTATTTTTATTATTTCCTTTAGTACAGAGATAAGATAAAATTTGAATTTACGTTATTTGAGGCAATCAAACTAAAAAAATACAAAAAGATTGAACAATTTCAATACAATGACATGAGCCGGTAAATTATAACTCAGTGCTGAAAACTTTCACGCCAATTATTCAAATTCCTGTAATCCATAATCGCGTCTTTCGATCAGTCTCCATAGCGCGCGAGATACGTCAAATATTTATTAAATACGAAGCCGGCGTTGAGAGTGTTCGTCAAAAGATGTTAAACGATGAACGAAAAGACACGACTGCGAGTAATTTCATCTTTATTAAATTGAAAAAGTTTCTTCAACTCCGGATGATTCATCGCTTCTACTTAAACCTTATTTCGCCAACGTCGAATCGCCCGAATCCCTCAATAGAGAGTATTTTTCAACAATCAACTATCCGAATATGAAGTTGAAAGTTGACCTCTCGACAACCAGCCTCGAAAAATCGCCATGAATTGAAATAAATTGGACAATCGTTTTGTAATATATATATAAATAACCTTGATTAACATCACGAAAATCATATTTGATGTTTCGCAACTTCACGAGATACGAAAAACCAATCGATTTTGCAATGCAAACTTTTGCGGGAATTCGGACATGAAAAAAAAGAAGACAACTAGCAGTACGATGCGCGTCGTCGAAAAGCACGTACTCTCGGGCAGTTTGCATCGTTCGTGAAAAAACGTGGAGCTCCGATAAGTAATTTCGAATAAAGAAGAAAACTTGGGTGCGCTCGTTACATCTCGAAAGTCGTAACAAAGCCAAAAGTTTTTTTTTCACAAGCAGCCGATGGTGCGCGAATACCAATTTTGTCTGGCTGAAAAATCCAGTGAAATAACGTGGAAAATGTTCGACGTGTTAAAAACAACGGGATTTTAAGTTCAAAGTATAAGCCTGTGTGCGCACGCGCGCGCGCGATGATGCAGACAGGTGCAGCAGCAGGAGCCAAAGCTGAACCGGTCGAACCGGAATTTTTCTCGTCGCCCCTTTTCTCGAAAGTGATGTGCACGGGTTGCGTAATTTAAAAACGCGAACTGCCGTGGCGTGTTGCTATCAGAGACGCCCTCGGTGCGCAAGTACAGCGAACAAACAAACGCCCCCTTGGTCTTACTCGGTCGTCATTACACGCGGCAATATTGTACGAGATACCATTATATCGCTGAGGTGCCACTTACGCAACGATATTACTCTGTCGGCACCCCCGCGCGTTCCAACCCTCCGCTCGTCTTCACTCTCTGCCTGCAACTACCGCACCCCCCACCGACAATCGCGTCCCGCTTCTTTTTGCATCTTTCAGATACCATCGTCACCCCTTTTCCGACTGTCGAGCACTTGAAACCCCACGCACTAATGAAAAAAGTCATCCTTCATATACGCAAGTGTGTGTCTTCACTCAATTCCATCTGTATATTTCGTTAACAAACATTTTTTCGCTTACTCGAAGACAGAATGACAAACACGAAAGCTCTAATTTGTTGATGCTGCGAAATTGCGTTAGAATTTGTGCGCTAAATTTTCATGGGAAGGGGGACTTATTTAGAGGAGTATTCGAAAGCTTCAACTAGGAAGAGTAATAGAATAAGGTCGACAAGCCGGTTCATCTATTTTGAGAGCAAAGTTTTTCTGCCCCACATGATTGCGGCAACAATGAGCTGGCTGGGTTGCCGTAGGCAATGAAAAGACAGCTACGCTTGTGGAAACTGAAGCCCCGAGCCAAGCAAATGTAACTTGACCAAGAGTTACGAAACGTTCCTCTAGCGAACTTCAATTCGCCCAAAGTTTCCGGACGCAAGGCCGCTGTTTCTGAAGTTAACACCGCGAGGGGCTGCATATACGTGAAATTCGATTTCAGCGTCGAACCACGTTGCCCGTAAGCACGAGCGAGGGCTATAACTAACGATGTCTATGTTAAGGACGTTTCGCCACTAACAAGCAAGAATTTTGGCTACGATAACATAGTTTCAAATACAACATCGTATGTATAGTCTTTTCTCGTTCTTTCACTTGAGATAAAAGTTTATTCCACGTTATCTTCGATTATTTAGCAGTGTAAGTATCTTTTTTACTTTTTCTGTTTTTGCAGTATTTTTCGCATACTCTTTTTTATATTTTCCGTTCATCCGTTTTATCTTCACTTTACTTGTGCAATAATTGCATAATATTGCAGTAAATTACAATAAAACAAAATTGATGCTTTCTTATTTTTATTTCAGTATAGATGCACAAGTTATTTTCTAGGAAGTCGAGCGCTCTTTTAGCCTCTAAATCTTCATTTGCCAATTAAAAGTGGAAAATGAAAAAATATAGGTGTAAACCTGCGCGAAAACAAAGCTCCAATAATGAGAAACATTTGTCATTGGCTTCTGAGTTTGTGTTGATCTCGATTAGCTGGCATAGGGAATGCATTTCAATCAAATTTAGATGTATTACATTAACCTGATTAATGCAGCAAACTAACGTATATCCCAAACAGTGAATGAACATTCCGTGAACTTCAATATGCAAGGATCCCCATGACATTTTGATTAATGCGCTATAAAGTGAACAGCGTGTATTCTAATTACTCGTAAATTATGATTGTATATAAGCCAAACGACTTACTTCAATTTTTACCCGCAGCAAACGCTTTCCTGGAATTGCATTACAGGCAGCATGAAAATAGTTGGCAATCAATCCGAACAATCTCACACAATTAACTAAATTATTACACACGAGATTCAGAATCCGTAATAAACTTTTTGCTCGCGAGTCTGCCGCATAGTTCTATAAATGTAATTAATTATGAAATACGACCATCGATCGCATTCCCGTCATACGTGATTTCAGCGAAAATCGGCGGCCGGAATAGTTCAGATTAAGGTGGCAGAATTCAAAATCGACCGCGCAAATTAGTTCTTGCGTTCTCGCTTCATCTAAACGCTTTTATCTCACTTTTCTTTCCTTTCGACATTAAAGTTGAGAAGTTTGCGACATCAAACGCCACTCTGACGGAGAAGTTTTTTATCAGCTTGCCTTTCGACAGTTTGTTGGGCATTTTGTTCGCGAAATGGCTATTGGCACAAACGTGACTATACAATGTGTCGATAATGCAAGGAGAAAAGATATGATATGATGCCAAGTGAACAGACGGAGACCATAGATTTGGAGATTGTACAAAGAGAGGGACGTAGACAAAACGCGGACGAATTGAGAGATGAGGTCGAACGAGAGCAAACGCATGGATCACACAGCCTGCGAGCTCGTTTCAGCGGATGTGTGTATATATATAGCTATATATATTTGAGCGTGGTGTTGTACGGTTATCGTTGATTCCAGGAGCCAGGAAATTCCGGTCTCTGAATAACGACGTTGATCAATTCGGTCCGAACGATTACGACGATTACTTCGCAGCGTGCATCGTCATGCTGTTGGTAGACATCGATAATTATTTCCACACTAATTGGCGCATTCAGGTGTCCCATAATTGGAGTCAATTAATTTCCAGATCCTTCTTAACTTGCGCATCCCTCAAACGAGCCTCAACGACAGACCTGCATCTCGTCTTTCATTAATGTCAATCGGCCCGGACAAAATGCTCTTTTTTTTTAATTCAAAGTCCATTTTCCAACTAAAATCTGTCTATTATATTCTCTACTTTAAACATTTTAATGCAATTTTTTGCCGAGTTGAAAATGATAAAATGTTGCGAATACAATTAATCTATTTAAATTGTATATAATATTTTGCTTCCTGTAAATATTGACTATTGATCAGAGTGTATGCAAATATGATTTTAAAGTATATGGAATTAATCATGAAAAATATAATAAAGCTTCGAATAAATTGCAATTCTACAAATTCTGAATGTTGTTTTCTGCGAAAGAATATTACTGATTCATGTCAAATTCGTTTAAAGACATTATTATAAATCACTGGGTATTAACTTTTCTGTATTATATATCACAATGAATTGAAATATTATTTGAATAGCAACTTTTTCACATCCATCAGCATATTAATTTAAAAAACGTGTACTCCTTCAACTGACAAACTTTGTATAATTGAATACAAAAAATACCATTATTGCAGCAGCAAACAAATACTGATATAAGTATACATATTAATTTGAATATTCAAATGAAAAGTGTTATTGAATTTTCTTATTCGAAACAAAATATAATACCATTTGAAAGTCAACTATTTATCCTTAAACAAAAAAAAAGTAAAAACAAAATTTACAAGCAGAAATAATGACCAGTTGAAGTAGTCTACGAAGTAAGTGAAATTGCGAAATATTGTTCACGCAGAATAACTTCAGACAAGTGGGCGCGCAAGGTCAAAGACTTGTTGTCTTCTGTTTCAGTACTTGAGTGCGTCGAATTGACGAGAAAGCATTCTGTGCTTTTGCCAAAGCATTTGAAAGCCAAAAAATGTATATATAAAGACAATAATTAACGAGACTTACCAAGGTTCGGCAGCATATTAATTAAAAGAGTTGCGTGTGAATTAAAAGTTTGTGTTATTTGCTCGAGCAACATGAAGTGCACCAAAGTCGGAGGCTCACAAACTGAATTCAGCGCCGCCGCGTTTGAGACGATATATATTATATATATAAAAAAAAAGGACCTGCGGTTTGGAGACCATGTTGCTAACCGCAAATGATACGCGATGCAGAAATTTAAACGTGTGAATTTTGCATGAAAGATGAAGATGAGCTGTCAGTCAACAACAAAAAAATCATCCCGAATATGATTTGTATTCAAATGAACGCGCGAACATCCAATTATCAAAACGAATGAAATAAAATTAGTTTGGTAACAGTCAGCTGTCAGCGAAGGGAGCGTAATCAAATTAAAAGTATCTAAATCAAAGCAATTTGCCTGGATTTTGTGGCGCGCTGGACTGATGTCTTTAATAAAATCCTGTCATTTGCGTTCGTTGCTCCCGTCCACTCGGTGTAAGTGATGTCAAATTGTATATAATGATGTCTCTTACCTGAAACAGAAAAGAGAAAAAATAATGTTTAGTAAATCGCATCATAGTCGATTAAATTAGTTACAAAATACACAGACACAAGTTGAATGTCGAGTGTCATATTAGTGAGCGGATTACGCGCGGATATATGCTACATTGTGCTACGTTGAATACGGCTAAAAGTCTGAAATAGTCAGCCAGGTGCAAGACAGGTGTGGAATTCACCTGCCTATAACATCTCCACTTTGGCCCGTGCCCGCTTAGCCATCTGGACGCGCCGCAACAGAATAAAAAAATTTGTTGTAAGCTGCATGTCCTTATTGGGCTGTGCATACAAAAAATATACGACTGCACCAGTCAAAAACTATTTATTCCATTCTGCGGAATAATGATTTAACGATGCAAATGCGTGTTCATAAATTGCGGGAAAATCGTGATCACGAAATAATGGAGCGTTTAGGCAGATTTATGGTAATTTCGTTCAAGTGTCGTGTGAGTTGGGAAAATTCAAAGAATCGATTTTTGCGCAAATTAATCATCTTTGATAAACGGACTTCACAACTTTGACGAGTTGTTGCGATGAAACCGATTTCATGGTTTGATGTAGTGAAAAAAAGTGAAATAAAATAACATCTATTTTTGTTCACATTTTTATATGCACTTTATATGTATGATTTATTGCACATCGTTATATCAGTGCAATTCATACTATACTATGCTTTAAATGAAATAAGTTCGAATGAAAAACGCACTTATACTATTTTTTTATTTATTAAAGAAGTTTTAATTTTTTAGTCATGAATGATACCATTTTCATTAAAGTCGATAGCATTTAATATTTATCAACTATAACAGTTATAGCTGAAATAAATCAACTAAATACTTTCCTTTAATAGTGATTTTAAAAATAAAACAAATTTGAAATATATTAATCGAAATTAAATTGTGGCAATCCAATTTCGTATAGTATTATACAACCTGACAAATTTATTATTTGCGATGTAATTTAGAGTAACACAACAAAACACTCGAGAAGAGATTGTTTTAATAAAAAGATTCCCACAATCCCCTTATGCGAAATCGATCTACTTATAATAAATAGTATACGTAATCAGTATTAAGTATTTAAATTCCTTCATTCTAATACATTTCTACCTTACATTTTCCAAATCCGTAAAGCAGTATCTTGAAATTACACTTTCAATTCTCTTTAGAAAAATTTAATAAATATAAAAAAATCCTTTATAAATTAACAATTATATCTTAACAAATAATATGAAAATAATTTATATTGTAGAGAACTTCCGGTGTTTCGTAAACTTGTGACAAGATTGCTTTTCCTTTTTTTTGGAAAGATGTATATCTTACGCATGATGACTTTTATGACTTTAAACTGTTTCATCAGGTATACAAAATCGACGGAAGAGAGTAACTCGATCTACGGATGTTGTGCAGGGGTTCACGAATAAGGTCTTAGATGTCGACGTATCTTTTTTTAAACATGACACTTCATTCACAACGATCTAAAGGCAAAAGCCATCAGTGAACAATGCAAACAAGATGCTCTCAAACTTATATCAAAATACATAATTCATGTTCAATTTTTGATTTTTAACACCCAAACATAACTGAAAGAGAAAAAAAAGAGAAAAGTCGTAAAAGAACTGTATAAACAATGATAATATTCTTCTGGCATTTTGTAAAACTTATAAGCTCGAACAATTGACATGGATTACAACATTATCGAATTATATTTCACAACTTATCATGCTGCACGAATCTTCGCCAAAGTTATCAACAGACAAAATATAGACTCGGGCGATTGCAGGGCCGTCGTCTTGAATCAAATTTAACGCAAAGTTAGCGTACGTCGGTTGTTTCGCGCGCGCTGCTGCTTCGCAATATGGTCGCACAGAAAACTTGGAATACTAAGTGGCATGATCTTGATTCCCGAACACGTCAGAAATTTTTATCCTCTCAGGGGATAAAATCAAGCGAAAGATGCCGTTGAGAGGAGCGTTAAAGTTGTAACAATGTTTACCAGACAGAAATAATCCGATGAAAGTATAAAGTAATCTGTTTTTGATATTTTTTTTCTTCAATGCACAAGCGAAGAGGCTAGAAGAGTTCGTTTAACTTTCGATCGAAATAAAATGTCTTGGAACAATAGCTGGGAAGGGGAGAAAAAAACAAAAGCGTTATCTTGCTACAGTTAATCGAAGGGTTGAATGCGAAGTACCGCTGACGAGTTTAGTGCTTATTGTGGATTGTGTAAAGCAAAGAAGGAGCGAGCGAGACAAAAGGTTTAATCATTGCGTAACATTCAGCCAATGCTGGCAAATGAATCAACTGTGATGTGAAGAATAGCAACAGCAGTGACAGTACACAAGCCCGGGGAGCAACGCTGTAACTACTGGCGGAATAAGGCAAAAATCAAACGTCGCATGTATCGATGTTTACCGATTAACTTCGGCAATACAATGGAAAGCAAATTGTTCGCTCAAGCTGAAACGGAAGTAAAACTCGCTTGCTTTGACAGTTTCCAAGGAAAGTGTTCAAGATCCCTTTGAGCTGACTCTACTGCGGGAAGGTATGATATGTATTTAGACCTTAAAGTAACAGCACGATTAATTTGGCTTAGAAACGTCGTTCAATCTCTACTCAAAGCTTCAGGAATCTAATGTCAAATTGATCATTGACAAAATTGATTAGCAAAAAGTTCTTTTCTATCACCTTGAAAATCCATCTGGTAGGAATTATATCAGTAAAAGTTATAGATAAACGTGCATTGTGACCAATTATGTTGAATTATTTCTCATAACTTGAATTAGATCTAATCAAAATTGAACGATACTTGAGAATCGGAAAAATGTATTAGAAGGCCTAATTTGTATGAAGTAATATAATAACGAGAAGAAGCGTAAGAATAGAATTGAATTGAAATGATCTGAATTGAATTAATAGATCTAATCAGAGCTGATTAGAAACTAGTTTACTTAACCGGCATGTGGGATCTGAGAAGGCGATTAAGTCAATTAATAATAGGATTTTCTCGGCGCTACTCAAATAGAATGTAATTAGAGCAGTACCCAATCAAACCCAATCAAATTGCATGATCCAACTGAAAATATTCATTATGCACGTTATATATCACAAATAAATTGCAACTTTTGAAAGTCAATAACACATATATCCAATTGAAGCAAGCTGGTCTTGAAACCAGTTCAAACGTACAATTTAACCCGCGGAATACTTGTTTTAGCTTATTTGCCGTGTGCGATCGATTGATTTGATGTTAAAAAGTTGAGCATTGACTGGTGGTGTCGAGAGAAGGTCAGTGCGGGTTAATTAGGTTGATAATGATACAAGACGTTGGGGCTTTTCTTAACATCAAGAAATCCGTTATGACTGCGGCTAGTTGTGGGGTAGAACCTGCTGGGTACGAATTACCCTGGCATCCTGCCTTCCTGGATTACGGGTGATCCGGTTCGATGAGCGAGTTCCGATGAATCGCGAACGTTGCAAGGCTTCCATCTGGGTTGGCTGGCTGATGCCACTAAAGAGTTTCAAATTGCTCGTACGTGATCGCGTAAGATCAGGGGCTTACGGTCTCGTCTATTAAAGCCAGATGATCGAGGAATTAATGGATTACTTGATCGAGTTTTCCGTTGAGGAAATATCTAGCGCGCGCGTCACGATATCGTGTGCAAGCTACACGACGAGAACTGGAATTAACCATGAGCTACATACAAATATAGGTCGCGCCAATTTAAGCGTTCTTCATATATTTTGCTCAACTAGTGACCAAACCAAATTGCACATAAACAACCTTTTGGCGAAAAAGAGGTCAAACCGAATATTTGCATAGATAAATTTGCATTCTGATAGATGAAGGTCCAGCAGTATGATTTAATGCAAATCTAATGGATGCTTGGCCCTTTTTTTTGTGTTGACCTTCCGTCATGAAAAATAGTGAAGCTGAGTGTCTAATAATCCTCAACTTACAAGATTCAAGTCGCATTAGATTAATCGAATGCGAAAACACGTTTGTCCGAAGTACATAAGTTACGTATACTGAAGCCTACGAGTTTGCATCATCATCTCCATGTGCTTAACCTGGTTAAGGTTGCACTGAACAAACACAGCCATACAAAGGATCGCGAATGGACAGATATACTCTCGGAAGTACACAAGCAGATTAACATTCATGTTACATCCTATATAAGTTTCCTCTGCAATTAAATGAGCATGACTCAGAAACGAAATCACTATTTATTTATACGAGCATTTCAAGATTTGATGTTTAAATTGCTTAATTACTATGTCAATATTTGTTGAAAAAATAAAAATTTTCAGTTATTTTATTCGCGACTTTTGTCTAAATAAAGTTAATCAAATAATATTAATAAAGCATAATTTTTTGTTTAATGTAATAGAGAATCTGCGAGTGATGTAAATACGTCAAATACACAACATACTCTCCGAGATTTGTCTATTTACATCATTTATACGTTGGATATTCCTAGTCACGTGTATAAATAATTAGATATTCATCGGATCGACGAGCAGAACGCTGACTCATTGCCCGGACGACAAGCGTTATGATCTGTTGTTTCGACCTTTACGATACGCATTATCGACCCACAAAACCGTTGCAGTGTCATCTCATTATTTATCATGAATACCTAATAAATGGGCAGCAATAACAGAAATAACGAGGCTGAATACAAATTTGCATTGGATCGTAACAAGCGGCAGTTAACTCTAATGGAACTGCTTCACTTGGCACGACTCAGTCGTGTTATTTAAGCCCGACATTTCTTTAACCAAAAGATTCATCCTACCAAAGATGGTTACTTTGTTTCGCCGAATCCCACGTGCTTGGCATTTGGATGCTTTTCCAGCAAGACGCTCGGGATTCAAAAACGCGAACTGAATCACGAGTGCGAATTTGTGTCTGCAATTCTTAATTCATTCCGTCATCTGCGCGACTCTCGCTCGTTGCCTATTCACAAGCCCACCGAGTTTCTCTATCCATCCTTCGTATCTTACGGATGTCTCTCACTTGCTCGGTGCACCGCCACGCCATACGGCTTTCACCTTCTTATTCGTGTGCGGGAGGTTGATTTTAGGTATATGGGCGACTTGCCAAGCACACTCTCTTTCGTCTTCGGTGTCTGCAGGGCGAGTTCCGAGATGCCATCCTTCCTTTAGATCAATATGCAGATTGCCTCTTCGTCGCGCTCTATTCGCGCCAATATAACGGAATTGAGAAGTGCCGAGAACTCGACTAAGAGCTTATCGCGGCGGCTAAATTCACGGGGGTCCTGTTGTGCATAGTAAATTGAGATTGGCAAAGTTCGGTTCGAAAGCAAGCTCAAATAATATTGGCATTAGCGCGCCCGCCTCTGTCTAATCGCATTC
>JABFPJ010001188.1:0-27883 GCA_022817425.1 Gryon sp. ZL-2020 | reverse complement strand
GTTTTTTTTTTTTTTTTTGACTACTTGGCTTGTTTCGAAAACACGCATTGAGTATATTATTCGAACAAAACTATATAAAATGTTACCAGTTGTGCAGAAATATTTTTAAATATTCAATATGAAGTGTTAAATAAGTGAATAAAAGTTTAAAAAAATTAAAAATTTGAATAAAAGACTAATCATAATAAATTCCATTAAATTTCAAATAATAAATGAAATAACATCAATCTACTCAAAAAAATCCAATGAAATTTTCTGGAGGCGTGCAAATTTACATTCGAATACTCCCCTAAACAATTAGTTGCGAAAAAAGGAGATAAAAAAGCGCATAAACTCAATCTTCCTAACCCTTTGCCCTAACCAAAACCATATCTAATGAGGCCCTATAAAGTCGGAAGAAATTATTGAAAGCGAGGGTTCGGCCAAACGATAAATGTTACACACAGCAAAAAAATATTATCAATGCACTTTTTTTATTTCGTCTGGATAATTTAATTGCCTGAACAGATACTGCGTAAAATGTCCAATACAATAATCACTGGATTCCATATACAAATTATGCGTGGAATCTCACTAAATTCAATGATAATCGATTTGACAACATTTCAGATATATCCATGTTAACTCTCTCCCTTCGTTATAGTCTAAAAAAAGGAAGGAAATCACATATTTGTGAGAAATATACATACATGAATTCAGTGTGTCAAAATGTCGTTATAATATTAATGCCATGAAGCAAGAATTTTAGTATCAACTGACACTATGGCTGATTGCTAAAACTAACTACAAATCAATAAAACATTTTACGAAACTAATTCTTTGGCTTGTTCAACTACACGCAACGTTATTTTTTATTTGTTTCCTGTTTTTATATTGTTTTTTTTTTTTGCTCGTTTATAAACTAACAAGAGTGATTCGTTATTTTCATTACAATACGTAAATATACCGAGAACGTTATTTTTCATCAGGTTTTAAAATAAAAGGTTGATAATTTATTTTATTTCATTTTGCAAAAACAATTCTTTATTTTGATTTTTGTTATTCAATTAAAGACAATGAAAAAGTCGCGTGATAACCTTATCAATTTTTATTTCCTTTTTGATAAGTAATTATTGTAACTTGGTTCAAGTTTTTGTCGAAGCTTTCTCATCACTTCTCATGAATATTCAGAAATAATTGTTGAGGCAATAAATCCTGTCGAAGAAGATTGACGTTTTGCAAAAAAAGGAGAGAAAAAGATTTTTAAAAAAGAGAATAGAAGAAAATAGAATGGAGATTTGAGACCGGTCGATTTCGACCGACCGGAAGTGACGCAAATTCTACCCCTCTCTCTCCTTTTTTGTTCCGAAACTTTCGATACCTGAATGAACTTCAATAATGCATTCTCCACTTCCATTAATCAGACAACAGCAACAACGAAAAAAATCATGTTCAGCTTTCGAACTTACCCTACCGGAAAAGGCCGTTTATGGTGATTTGTATATCCGAACGAAAATGGGAGGGATGAAAACAACTGTTTTTAATGAGGAAGAAACATGGAAAAACAACAAAAGATGATAATGAAAACCCACTGAAAGACAATAAAAAACTAAAGAATATGGATAGAAAATTAAAGTTTAAACAAGAAATTAGATCCTACGAAGATCACAATTAAAAATATAGAATCAAATGTCCTCTTTAGGCAAACGGAATTTCTATTCCGCATGTCTTTATATAGATGAAGAATGCTAAACTGAGTTTAAACGCTATTCAGCCATTGTTTTAATTTTGCCAGGCGGTTTCGTCTGTTTAAACATTTTTTGTTTGATTTTTTTTTTCTTTTTTTAATTTCTTTGTAGCTTTCAATAA
Organism: Gryon sp. ZL-2020; assembly: GCA_022817425.1. NCBI lineage: Eukaryota > Metazoa > Arthropoda > Insecta > Hymenoptera > Scelionidae > Gryon > Gryon sp. ZL-2020. The sequence continues at coordinate 26,035 of JABFPJ010001188.1, read as the reverse complement.
ATAATCTACTAAAATATTTGTACGGTTCTCCGGCATGTGGAATGCTCAGCTCTCGTAGACGCGATACAATGGATGTCAGTTTTAGTTACGTCACGGACGTCAGAGCGGTTGGAAATCACCGGGCGAAACCTCGTGCTACCGGCTAGACCGCAAAACCCATTGTGAGCCACTGAAGATGGTCGCGAAATCCCAATGAAGGTATTATATATAGCTTGATGGAAATATTTCGTCAACAATTCCAACGTGCGGTTTTGCCATCTAAAATACTGACAACCAATATTCTTATACAATGTTTACGATAGTTTTAGATTAACATTTTAAGTCGACATGTATTGATGCCAACATACAAAGGCGATAGAAAAAATGATCAAATAACGTTAAAAACGCCGCTAGTAAGATACAAAATTTGAAAAAAAAATCATTCAAAAAAGTTTATATCCAACAGGATAAAAAGAGATTTACAGGAAGTTGCAAATTTGAAACATAATTAATGTACGTTGGACGCATTAACAATATTTAAAAACAAAAATGTAGGCATTTGTATGATACATTTCGCATATTGTACATGTTGCTTGAAAGTATGAAGGGAAGGAGAAGTTGCTGAGTTGTGGAATGCATCTGGGATTGTCGAGTAGGATTATATCGATTGGACCGCGTGGAATGAATCATTCGAAACTTGAGAATTCTAACAACAGAATAAGCATTTAATACATAAAAACTAATGATTTTTTACTTTATGATACATTTTTTCTGCAGCCTTAAACATCCTTTTGTTCAAAATTCTAACTTGGCATTAAAAAAAATATTTCTTCAACAAAATTGTATGGAACAACAATGTTTGACAACTAAAAACAACCTAACCCGTTTTCCAAATACCCGTTTTCTTTAGAAATATATATATATATAGATATATATAACGGGAAAGCCACAGCTGCGTAAATCTCACGTATTCTCGTGGCGCAAAAGTTGCAAGTGGTTGGAAATCTTTTTCTCGCAAGTATCATATCCCTGTGTGATGAATAAGCTCGCATTATTCTCGATCTTGATAAGATTAGTAAAAGCGTCACGGCTCACGCCGGATATTAGCCCGAGCCAATTTCACAAACAAGCTCCGATCAAATCCGGAAATAACGTTCCTACCCTCCCCCTCGTTTTAAGAAGGTGGCGCCCTCTTGGTTACGCAGACTTCTTTCTCCGTATTTTGTGTGGCTCTCTCTGTTGCTCTGCTGCACTGCTTGTTCGTCTTCTTCGTCGTCTTCTTGCCGGCAAGATATGTCAGATCAGAAATATCATTTGCCACTCGACTGCATTCTCGAGGCATATTGCAAGCGAAGAAATGCCAACTGTTAGGAATTCAGGGACTTTGCGAGCGGAATGCGAATCATGCTTTTTCAGCCCAATTTATGCCGCTCGAATGAAGCGCGTTTGACGATCGAGTTGGTTAGGTCGTTTGCGTATTTACATGGCTGCCGTTATGACGACAGGTGATGACAGAAGAACCAACTTTGTAATTTAAGAGACATTTTGACGAAAGATCAGATTTACACTAGCGGCGCAATTTTAAACATAATAATCTCATCTATTTATTGGCCTTTTCAAATAATCGCCTAATTGTCTGATTCATCAAATGTAAATTCATCAATAATATGTAAACCTTGCAGTGAATAAATGTCACTCTAAAAATGTAATAACACTGTAATTACATTTAATTTAACTGCGGGCTTAAGTCTACTCTAAACCAGAGAATGCGAAAGAGTGTAAGAGATAAAAGAAAATAAATGTCAAATTTCATAAAGTGGCATAAAAAAAACTGAAAGTTGTGTAAAACATCTAAAGTAACTGGAAAGTTTGCTAAATTGCGATTATTTTATTATCCTTTAAATGAAGTTTCAAACACGAGAAGAATAAAAAACCTACTTTTTCAACAACTTCATCAAACGTGTCTAACTCATAATTGTGCCAATTATTTGCAACTTGCCACATTGACATTATCAACATAGTTTTGTGGTGCAATCGAACCAAAGTTGATGATTACGTTACTATTTGCATTAGACAAATTAGGAAGTTCTGTATTTACATTATACGATACGTCTATACAAAGATCTATGTTTATATCTATATATACATTCGCTTATGTATATACATATATATATATATATATACATATGTACATATTATGTATATATAATGCACATTTACAAAGACCAAGAGACGTAGCAAAGCAATTGTGATAGTAGCATAATAGCAACCCTTCGGACATCTCTATCTCTGGCGTGTTGTGTCGCGATGTTATGAACTCAGAGCGAGCTCAAACTTGAATGCTCTAAGCATGAAGCACCCATGAATTGAAATTATGATCATGTGTCCAAAATGTATGCATACCGGATTCTCAACGGAAACGCCTCAATAATATGTGACAGGGTGTGAAGCATTACGTTCATCTTTTATTTTGCTTAACATTATATTCTCTCCTAATGTCATCATGATATCTACACTTAATTGTATTCATTCATCAAACTATACATACAATGTATCTAACGCTTTTAATAGATATATTAATCAATGTTATAATGTAATACAATAAATAGTGATTTCATTTTATTTTATTTCTTTTTAATCATTGAGGTTAAATGCGCTTACTTGGATAGGGTTAAAGTAGTATTGAACTCTGATTCCAGTAATTGGATCTGTAAACCTAGAAGGAAAATGCAAACACGCATCCAAATAAATGCAAATAAATTCTCTTCTTTCACTTTGTCTGGCATTTGCTCCTGTCTCGCAATCCAAAAAATACAACTTTCTACGTTTTCTCGTAAATTTAATTCAATTGTATCGAAAATAGTAATATTCCTTTAACTGTACTAAAAGATCTACTATTTTCATTTAGTAATATAAAGTAACTCAATTTACATATATTATTACCTTTTTTATTTATCTTTATCGGGTATATTTAAATTGTTCAAAGTTAATTAAAATTCACCAATTTTAGTTGAATGATACTAATACACATTTGTGGTAGTTTTTCCTGTAAAAGTATAATTAAAAGTACAACTATCATTTCCGCAACACAGATTGATACTCGTGTTACAATTTTCTACTTCAATGCTTTAATAACCCAACTCATATCTAACAGCTGTGTTACATCACTTTCATACTTCTTATACGTATTATCATATCTTATACATGTAATATTTGCCAGACGGGATAAATGTGTAGGTAATTTCCGCAGGTAGTAATTCTAAGCGATGCCGCGCGTATTGAACCACATGTGTATAAGATCTACTAACTTATTATATATTATTGGTATTTTTAAATACTAATGTACTTAAACGTATAAAAGTACTATTCTTATTTTCCTCCTTTTTAAATATATTCAAACATGTCATTTTAATTAATTATACACTCTGAAAAATTAATGTCTGAACTATAAATTCCATTTTCTTCCTTTCCGTACAGAAAGAGATAGTCTAAATAAACAAGTCTCATTTCGGAACGTTATTACCATGTTTAGGACCAGACATTAACTTATTACATTAACTGAGCATTAATTGAATGCAAAAGTTTAATATTAAAAATATATTTATAAACAAAAATTTGACTTAAATATATTATAATATGAGAAGGAAAAAATGAAGACAAATAACAATCCAGTACATTTTTAAATTCATCCGCAATTTTCGTCAAGTTTTTGCGTCGCTCGTTTTTTTCTCCTCAAAACATTATGTACTTAATCTCTTAAAGCTGTACAACATAATTAGTCTAAAACGTTTTGAATTAAAGTGAACTCTTATTGTCGCGTCGCGGACACGTACGAAACCTCTTTTTTATTTATTTTTTTTTCTTTGTCTTTTTTTCCATTTCTTTTTCTTTTTTCGTTTCCGCGTCGCTGAAGCTCTTCTTGTTCGGTGTACAATTGCAAACGCAATTACTAATTTCGCAAATGGAATTTGTCGCTGTTTATTCTGCAACGTAATATTTTTATTGTCAGATCAAACATTGGACATTAGTACTTGAGTGTGGCCTTACAAAAAATTTGTACCTTCGACTTTTTATCATCTTTCTCCTCACACTTTTTTATTTTCTTTTTTTTTAGTACATTTTTTATTGTACTTTTTTTATTCCAGCAATATTGATTTTAAATACACGCTTTTCCACTTGTGTCAATATTATTGCAATTTCCACTTAATAATCGTAAAAGTATTAATAATCGTATTTTTTTATTTTTTATTTTCATGTTTTTAATTTTAATAAATTGATTAAGAGAAACGTTATTAATAAAATAAAAATTTTGTTATTGTATTAATTAAACAACATACGATAAAATTAAAATGTCTATAATTTAAAAGTGTAAAAACAACTTCTTTATAACTTTACATATCGTAAAAGTTTAAAAAGTTGCACAGTAAATAAGCAAAATTGCTCTGTAACTTTAATAAACAGCGTGAAAATATAATTTTAAGAAAACAAAATGATGTTAAATTTTGTGTTGCTTCAAAGAAACAAATTAAGCTATGAAATTAAACTACTACGTTTCTTGGTAGTTGATAAAACTATAATATTAAAACATTTATAAGTTTGTATTTACAGAAAAATGCAAAATCTAATTAGATGTAATTAGAAATGATATTACAAGATAGCATATAAACGAACGAAGTGAAATAAAGTAAAGCGTGTTGTAAATATTGAAAGTCTGATAAGCAGCTTTGGATGAGTTGAAAATGAAGGATGAAGAGATGTTCGTATCGAGGGACATTTACGCGCCTCCCATCTCTCTCCAGCTTGCAAAGTACCGGCTTATATTCGTGAATCAGTGCCATCGACGACGCGACCCACTTCTTGCTAATTACGAACACTTTTCTGGCTTATTCAATTTTGCTCGCATCACACGGCTCGTATATGTGTGTACGAATAACGCCAGAATCCGGCCTTTTGCCAGCGCAATTTCACTCACGATATCGATTGCACCTAAAAGATTGACGACCGCGATTTCGCAACAAAAAGGCCTCCCATTACGTCATTATGCATCTTTTCACGTCGCAATAAGTCGCCATATACATTTTGACACGAATTAAATCCTTCGCTTGCTTACTTTGTCTTTTTCTTTTTCCTTTTTTCGCATTTTTTCGAAATATTTATCATAAATGCAAATGCATGGTAAAATTATTCTTCAAATAACAGTTGTTTTAGAACAAAAGTTGGAAAATGATACAAATCAAAATTCTTAACAAAAATAAATGAATAAAAATGTGAATAAAACAAAATGGCCGAGCATTCATTAAGATATTGAAAATGTTTTTGTGATAAGTAAATATTGTTCGCAAAACATAGTCGTCACTGAGTTTATTGGGATACACTAATCGATCGTGGCTGGCTGGCTCTTTCTCTGTCTGTTTCTATCTTTCTCTGTCGTCTTCGACGCGCGAGACAGAATCGCGCCGTAATTCCCGGAGGACCGTAAGCTCGCGCGGTCCTTTGATAATTTATGCATTTCGGTATAATCTCTCTGTATGAAAGGTACATGATCTGCCTCTGTTAGAAGCCGCTTCTATCTCATCTTAGACACACTGAGCCATAATCGAACGTTCCCTTTCACGAATGAATATTACACATCGACCGTCAAATCTGCTCACAAACATTTTGTAATACTGTAATTACAAAAAAAAAACACTGCACATTTTTATTCAAGCCAATTTTGTGGTGTATGTAACAAATTCGATAAAAAAAATGGTGCGTTAGAAAAAACTAGTAGTATAACTAATCAATAGTCATACAAAAATGATGTATTTATTTTCTTCTTTTTTATCATTAGTTTTCAGTGGTTATACAAATTATGATTTTTTCAAATTATATTACCACATTTATACTTATTATTATTATGTTAACCTTTCATTACATATAATAATTTATTCATTTTATGGACATATGTGCACGCGAATATTGATCATAATTAATATTAATGAATATCTTTATTAATGCGTTAGTAATATTATCAATATTGATAACAGCTTCTAAATAAACATATTTTCACTTCATAAAGCTTTAGAATTAAAATTTGCCTATATCGTCATTATGTACAATGATGTAAATTTACATATTATTATTGTACAAATACGGAGGTATAATGTTTTAACACACTGACCAAGTTTATTCATCATACAAATGGCAAAAATAAAATTATACTTTTATTTGATTATAACTCAAGTGCTTGACTAGTTTTTATTTTGTACGGAGTAATTGTGTAGTGTAGACAAGTTCCGTTAACGAACAAAATGTACAGTGCAAGCAATTCTTATTTACGTAACAATCGTGGTAGCAAATTTGTGTCAAAAATTGCCAGCAAAACTAAATTTGAACGGTAATAAAAAAAGAGTTGACCTGAAAATGATTACAAAGAAGACGAATTGTCGACGTCTCTGAGATATAAACACTTTATATGTATACGATCTGGTCCGTATATTTTGCGTCGTCTAACAAAATCCGCTTACGTCCGAAGTGTTTGCCAATTTATGCACAATTATCATACGTTAGTAAGCTAGAAGTTTTGCCGACGAACAAAGTTTCATTGAGTTTATTATACGATGGAAATTACGTTTCAGGTTTTTGCGACAAAACTAAGAGCATGAAAGATCTCTGCTCGAACATCGCCTCAGACGAAGTTTTGATTTACATGTTTCGACTCAATGCAAAACCCATCGCCTGTCCCTTCAACGGACTGCCATTCACATTCTATTACAATCCAGGTTACGGGGAATGCAAGGTCCCAGAAAATCAAGCTGAAAGCTGCACCGACGATAGCAAAATTTTGCTCAAGTATCAAGGGTGTCCTGACATAGCTGGTTCCGAAAGTAAAAGTAAGTTTTAATGGCCTTAATTGTCATACATTTATATTTATTGTACATTGCACAATCACTTATGCCAAATATGCATTTATTTATATTTATATTTTGATTTAGTTAGCACATGCTTATTTCATTCTTAAAGTATTCTTTTTGACGAAAAATTATAGCAATTATGTAATCTACTTTGTTCAATGAAAAGTACTTTATACTTGAAAAACAAAGCGCTTTTGAACTCTAATCAACATAAATAAAGTAATAATTCTTGACTATCATCAAACCAATTATTTTTGCTGTTAATTCTTTCATCCATCATCTGAAAACATGAGAAAAATGACGTATAAAAGGAAAATAATAATAAAAAAATACGAAAGAAACGCCGCAGGCTAAGCAGGGCTTCTGTATATTGCAGCTTAATAAAGCAGCACAGACGGCTGGCTCAGATCGAATCCACTAAATGGATTACAAAAGTAATTTAATTACCATTCGCTGCCGCCTCGTTAAACACTGACGGGATTTTTTAGTCTGTACGAGATTTATGTACTTCTTGTGACCCCGAGTCGCTAATCGTTTTGACCCCGAGAATCTTATATAGAACATATGCCAAACGTTTTGTACCCTTTGCTACTTATACAGTTTCTTGTCCACTTCCTTTCTATTTCTTCTTTTTTTTGTTTTGTTTTGTTTCAACAAAAATATCTACTTTTTTGTAAAATTCATACAAGAAGGACAAAAACAACATAATGAAGAATATTTACACTCAACATTCCTCTACTTCAACATGACTGTAAATTTGATTATCAGATTGAACAATTGTTCAATTGAGTTCAATTGTTATTATATATTCTGTATTCAATTTTTCATCATTATTGTAACCTCGTCTGTAACTGAATAACTGCGGTACTTTGTGCATTCAATTAAAATTTATTTATTGAATTGTTTATTCTACTAGTTAATAAATGAGTGATTTAATTGATGAAAGAATAAAAGCAATTCACAATATTACGCAAGAAAAATGTTTTGTAATGTAGAAAAAAAGAATGAAAAGCAAACAAAAATTGCAGCTTTGAAATTGATTATTTAATTACTTTTATTTCAGCTTGATTAATATTGGTTGGAAGATATATTGTACGCAATCAAATTAATAATTCTGTTTGCCAATTACGTGCCATACATAACATAATTTGTTCCAAACTTATTTTTATTGTAAATTTACTTTGATCTTTTTTGTCATGCCAACATCATGATTTAATTTTATAACATTTAATAAATGTAATAATTATTTTGTAATTATGTATATATTGATAAATATAATATTTTTTGCAGCTGAGGAATTACAATGTTTGGCTACTTGGAAAGACGGACGAAACAATTTCCTTGTTGGAACTTTGCAGGGGACAAAGGAAATTTTGAAAAACGAGGATAAATTTAGGTGATTACATTCAAGAAATAATCGCATGAAAATCGTAAGAATTTAAAGACAAGATAAACAAGACGAAAATTAAGTGTAACAAAAAAAAAAAAAAAAGAGCTAATGAAATGACGGGCCGATACAGCAAACGTGGCGTACAAATAAATAACAAGCAATAAAACTAATTGGTCGAGTATCCAATTCGGCAAATTGCTCGCGCTATAAAACGTAATTGGTGAATAAATCAATTAATGACGGAGACTGCGCGCGTTGTTTTAAGATATTTACGATCGGCTGCCTTTTTAAAAATAATCTAAAATCCTTTGCCATTGGCCTTATTTAATCCAATTGATATCGAACGACTTTTACTACTTTACCGACTGTTGATAAAATAGTAAATACTTTGTTTTATTATACAATTTAAGGAGATAAAACTAAACAGGACATTTATTTCATGAACATTAATGTATAAAATACATTCAACATTTATTGAATTCATGCTCTGCTATATATATATATATGAATATATATATATAATATGAATTCATGCTCAGCTATATATATTTTTATATATTCTCATAATATAATTTTTATTATAAATTATCATTCATTTTTAACGAGGAAGAATAAATGTACTTGTAATCAAGTAAAATTAGTCACAGAGTAAATATTAAAATGAAGTTATATTTAACTAATTCGATTTAAATATTGACAATTAAGTTAAGAAATAATATGTAAAAAGTTGAAACTCTAAATTGCTTTTATTTTAACAGATGCTTTATGTATGGTGGAGAATACGCAAGTGCGGAAGGAAAATTCGAGTACCGATTAGCCCATTCTGGAGAAGCAACATGCAATGGATTGACGAGTCTGGATGAAGGATCTCGAACAATTAAATTCATGAAAAGTAAATTTAAAAAAAATTACAATTTAATTAGCAGATTCAAAACATTCAATTCAACTATTTGTTTTAAATTAAACAAAGTTAGATTGTTTTATTTTGTGTACGCTCATAATTTGAAAGAGTATTGCGTTTAATGTAAAAAAAATATTTATTGCTTAAGAGGGAGAGAAGAGGAAGGACGAGAAATAAAACTTCTTTTCGTTTCTCTCCGCTGGAGGCAAATAATTGAATTGCCAGAACAATTCTTCAATCAAAAGCCATTTCGAACTTTTTCTCTGTTCACAGTGGAGAAAGAGCACACTAAATGCAAATACCCAACGTGGGTGACGCAGCACCACATCTGGCACTCGTTGGATGGCAAGGAAAATTATCACTTCACAATCCACAACTCAACGCTGAAAGTCACGTCCCAAAACAAGACCGGCTCTCGCGAAGAGAAAATAGTTTGTCACAGTATCGTCAAAAATATAACCACTCCAACGAGTGTCAAGTTGGTGGCACATGTCACTAATGGATGGTAAGTGTCACTTTAATTATCAATAAATACAATAATTAGTCATCAAAGAAACAACTATCATCATTGAAATATCCAATTAATATAAGAAACAAAATCAACAATTTTTTAAGTAACAAATAATACAAACAATTTAACAATTATATAAATATTTTTGTATATAAAAATTTCACTTGTTACAGTGACATCGGTTACGTGTGTATGATGTTTTACAAAAGAGGTGATCAAATAATAGAAGTACAACAGTCAGGTAAAAAAATTGAAATATAACATAAAAGAATCTTTTGCCATTTCATATACAAAATATTGGCTAACTTAATTTTTTGTCTTTGTCTGTTTTTAGTTAACAAAGCTATAGTTCCAAGTGAGGCGTGTTCATCCTGGGATCCGAAGCCTTACGTGACTCTTATTCGTAAGGATAATCATCCGTATCATATTAATTTTTTAAATCTCAATTTGTTTAATTCCTTTGTTTTCATTTTAAAACTACAAAATTGATACTTTTGAAATTAACAAAAAAAATAGAACACAAGAAAAATCTAACGAATGCATAAACTTTGATATAGAATAACGTTATTTTATTTGTTATCTTTTGTTTATTTTAGCTGCAACTCTGCATAGAAAGAAATGTCCACAATCAGGTCGTTACAATGTAATTGTAACGAAGAGAACGCGACGTCATCAAAGGCATCCGAAAAATGAAAGATCTGCGGAATTGATTACCCAAAAGGACGACAGAGTTGAAAAATGCGGAGACATGAAGATACAAATCGGTTGCAATTCCATGAATCAAAGCGAAATGTTCATCGATAAGAATTGCTATCCGGAAAATAGTGGTACATTTTTTTATTCAAAATACATATTATAATTATATAAGCAACTTAATTTATTATATATAAAATAATATTAATCAATTAAAATATACATTTTAGTATCCACATACTCTTGTCATGGAACGTGGCAAGAAAACGGAACGTGGTTTACAATAATGTCGAGAAATGGATCAAATAACGAAAGACAAACATTATGTTTTTCTATGCGAGAAGGCAATGTTATTGAAAAAGTCACCGATCGAGGTGGCAGTGTTGTTGAATCGATGAGGGAGTTATTGTTATCTAGTCCATCATCCACATGCCGCAGAGAAAAATCTCGTGGTAGAACTACTACGGAAATTTGGTCTTACAGACTGGATAGTCAAGGTTATTATTATAAAATATCATGTGTACAACTAATTAATCCACAACATTTAATTCTTTTCATTGATTAATTGGAAACATTGGATTTTCAGGACCCTGTGATGATTTGATAAGAGCTGCATCTAGTGCGGCATCATCCTCGTCCGTTGTAAAAATTTCAACGATTCTCATCGCATCTCTAATGGCGCTACAAACTTTATTCTCAAGATGATATGCCATCCTACCATGAATCCATTCTCTATTCTACAAGAATAACTCTTTTATTCGACATCGATTAATCCATATTTTATGTTAAGAACAATACACAACAAAGACACAAACTTAACGAAGAGAAGAAAACTGCAAATTCCTGTTTAAACGAATCAATTCCGAGGATGTGAAACCGAGGCACCAGCAAGGATACGTTTGGTGCTTCTTGGATTCCTAACCTAAGCAAAACAAAATTAATCGTAAAAAATAGAGAAAGTCTATTTTTCGACGATCAAACGAAAGATTCCTTGTAGGTCTCTTTAAATAATATATATATGTGAAAATGCGTAAACGAAAAAGAAATAAGAAAAGCGTAAAAGGGAGAGAATAAACCTAAATGACGGAAACTAGAAGCTTCGTTGAGAGTCGCGAACGAAGTGCCAGGAATTTCGTTCGAGACGTTTTATATTTAAGGGTCGGTGTTTGTTTTTAAGTAAACAGAGGTCGCTGTAAATATAATCAGGGTATAGACAATTTAAGGCCGCAGGAATAAGACAGAAAATTGTCGATAAAAAAAAAGGAAATTTGTGACAGCGCCACACTGTCTTTCTTGTTTTTGTATCCTTACAACCGGCCGTTCCAGTCTAAATGTAATTATGAAGTTAGCTAATGACTTTCTAACGTTTAAAAACACAACTTCGATTTGTATAATGACGAATTTTTAATGCGTTTCAGTTTAATGCACATTTGTATATATATACATATATAATGAATAATTTAAACATTGTATTATACGAGACTGTTGGTGACAAAAAAAGAAGAATAAATGAGAGAGTGCGAGAGAACGAGAGAAAATGTAAGGGAGTGAAGAATTAAGATGTTTTAAAGAATTGCCAATGAGCCTGGGGCTTGTTTAGATATGGACCAAGTATAATTTCGTTGAAGAATTCAAAAGAATTCGAGTGTACTTATTTGCTGCTTGTCACGGCGTTTTGAAATTCGCATTCGAATTTCAATTATTGAAGATATCGATATATCAATCAATCATTATTAATGTTTAACTTATAATTTTGAGTGAACGTAATCAAAAATGAAACTTAGTTAATTGAATTATATTGAGATACAGCGCATAAGAATGATTAAAGTTAATTAATTTATATATATTTTGATATTGCTACACTTCAATTGTCGATTTAAAATTACTCGTAACTCGATCAATAATATCAATTAATTAATCGGTCAAATGTTGATTAATTGGTAAATGGTATCTTCAATATCGATGATTAGTTTGAGTTTTCAAAGTAAATGTATACGATGATCAGAAATTAATATAAAACCCGTGGCATATTTTGTGAATAAGCTTATGTTATTCAGCGCCAAAAAATAAAAGAAAAAACAAGAATAAAAAATGAAACAAACTATTTCGAAAAGATAAGATGTTTTTTACTGTACATACAAAAAATGGTGTATTTTTAATCGATGCAATGTGTTCCGGAATTCGCCAATATATATATATATATAATATACGTAAAGAAAGTGAATTTTCAACTACCTTTTACATTATTTCAAAGCGATGTTTTTACTCAAATTTTTATAAGTATAATAATAATTATTATACAATATTTACAGTATTTGAGAAAATTTTAATATCTTGTTTGTTTTATAAAATTTTAATTTCATAATTTATTTACATTACTGCCATATATTTATTTATAATGAGACTACTTTTAATAAAAGACTATTACCATCCTTTTTTTATTCGATGTATTTAAGCATCAGTTTTTTCTTTACTATATTTTATTGGAGATCTTTTTATTCAAAAAGTCGACTGAGATTTTAATGTTAATTAAATAATTAATTCTCTGAATTCTGAAATTTCAGTTACTTATAAAACCACTTTTTTGTATTCAAAAGTAAATTTAAATTGATTTAATAACGTATTATTATTAAATAACTGATTTGTATATTAATTAAACGAACTAAAAATGTAATGTAACCCTCGAATACCGGAAAACATACGCTGCGTTAATTTTTGAAATGCCGTTGAAATAACCTCTTAGATTATAAGAACTGTCAAAACTCTAACTTGTAATATAACTTGTGTGTAAAGTGCCACTGAATGAATGAATTGATGAAAGATAGAAATATGACTGAATGAATAAAAACACGAAGTTTGCAAGCGATAAACGAACTTTAGAGACAAAGTGGTTATTCAATTTAGCAATTAAAAACTATTCTGTACAAGAATTATATATATATATAAATATATATATATAAATATAAATAAATATATATACATATATTTTTCGTTTATCACTGTGATGAATACATAAATATTATAAATATTAGGACGTAAGGCGGTTTGAGTGTTTTTCTCGACAAAAATTGTATATTCTTTGTTTTACTCTTCTTCGTACCTTCGCATCGTTTCAATATTACGCCAAAATCTAAATAATGTTTGTCAAATTTAGTTGAACAAATATGTAATATAAACATTCAAAATTTATTTATAATAAAAGTCTTAATAATTGATTTTGGCGTTATTTTGATAGCTGAAAATTGATATTCAAACTACTTATGATACGAAATAAAACTTTGTGACTGGGCTTTTTTCGTTTTTCTCTGATCTTAATGCAATTGCATTTTTATGACATGAAGCATTTTTAAACTATTTAATAAAAAAAAAAAAACAAACAAACAAACAAAAAAGTTATTGAATTTTCAGAATGTGTTTCGCTGATGTATCATATTGCATAGTGAACATTGCACACAGAAGACACTATTGAGGTGTTGATCATTAAATTGGAAATGAATTACAATGACTTTAAATGGAATTGAAAGAAGTTAGTTTAAGGTTTAAACTTTAAACCAAAATTGTCAAATGTAACTTCTTCAAATAAATTAAATTTCTTACTTAATATTTTGCGAATCTTAGTTGAAATGCAGTTATATTTGAAATTACTGTGTACAAATATTAAACAAATAATCAACTTAACTTTCTTCGTGTCAGGAAAAAGAAACTATTTTTTTAATTATCCCACTTTTATATGAAACTGACAAATCGATTTTAACAATAGTATATAACATTTCTATTTATAATAATTTATCATTCAAATTGGCTACTTTATGATTTTTTAATTAACAAAATAAATCATAATAAAATCTGAAAACTATTTAAAATAATATTAATAATACAAAAAAATTAAAAAATACAAAAAAAAAAAGAAAAGTCCCTGCATTTATCAACCAAATTATTATTAATCCTTTGCTGTATTTATACGTAATCAATTGTGTTGTCTTGTATGGAAAAGAAGTACAAATAATGCGAGAATGTGTCTCGATATCGATATATCTCGAATTACCTTAAAAGACTTCAAAGTTTCTCAAAATATTTTGACATATCGAATGCGTTAATCACTTTCAATCATCTTCTGCTGTATATTTCCATGTGAGATATTGGGTGTCGAAACAACATTCTTTATCAAACCAAAAAAAATAAAAATAAAAATAAAAATAAAAAGAATTAAACGATTAATCGATAGCAGTAATAAACCACTCGATCGAAATCATACAAATCGATAACATTTCCTTCATATGACAATTAATATTGATATATCAAATATATTGATATTAAAAGCTAGAAAATATCGATTAATCGAAATAGTAAAGGATCATAAATGTAATTCTTTCTGTAACTCTTCGCGTTTGATATGTATGTAAAATTATATAATGTAATAAAACTGAAGAAGGCTAAAGTACGAGAACACAAACGAAAATACATAGAAGAAGAATGGAAACGAAAATGAAAAGATTAGAATTTAAAAACAGTGCCATCGCCTTCGTTCTAATGTGACGGGGAAAAATGAACAAAGTTAATATAAATAGTTTCTTTAATGATCATTGTTAATATTCTATATATATCGACGATTGTCACGAACAAACTTCATACAACGATTCATTATAGTTCAGCCTATGAAAGCGATTGGCTGGCTTCCTAAGTTCGCCGGCGCATTCGTCAACACGACTAAGATAACAAAAATGATAACGAGAAATCGAATGAAAAGAGAGAAAAATGAATACAAATAAACAAACGGATAAAATCATAGCTTTTTGTATTGTCAAACTCATATCTGCCTTTTCCAGACGCTAGCCATTTATTTGTCATACATTTACATTAAACGAGTGTCAGTCGATGCTGATTGTGTACGAGCTAGCAACATGTGTAATGTTTATTATTATATTTTGAATACGAAATATACATATTAAAAAAGGCATATTTGTATATTTTTTCCTTCTACAAAATTCAATTCAAATTATTTTACCTACCATATGTTTTAGGTGACTTAACATTTAAATCATTTTAAAAATATCAAATTCTTTTAATCTGAAATTAATTATACGAACTTTCATTAATTTAAAGTTATACAAAAGAAAAAAAATATAACAAATATAAAATAAATTTAATATTCATTGAATCCAGTTATTAATGCATTTCAA
Source organism: Gryon sp. ZL-2020 (assembly GCA_022817425.1). Taxonomy (NCBI): domain Eukaryota; kingdom Metazoa; phylum Arthropoda; class Insecta; order Hymenoptera; family Scelionidae; genus Gryon; species Gryon sp. ZL-2020. Next base: position 10,488 of record JABFPJ010001188.1, on the reverse strand, counting down.
TTATGATTACTAATAGTTTGAATTACTAATTTTTGAATATCGTATAATTTATTTCGTCATATCACTAATTCTATATTAAAATAAAATCGGTGATCAGAAATAAACAAGACCGTCTTTATGACATATCAAAATATTTTATTCAAAGCCAATTTTGTATCAAATAAAAATTGATTTTTTTCAGTCCATTGTTACTCTTAATTTTGCTGAATTTCTCATTTCAAGAAATTATGAACTTTTACAATATTAATTTACGTTACATCACAATAACAGCTGTACTAATACAATCTAACAATTCACTAAATTCATTTTTTTTTGTTCACATTAATATATATTAAAAGCTTTTTTAAAATACTCTACGTGTTTAATTTGTGAATCATTATTAATATCACCGATAAAATTTATGAGTCATTTCAGACCTTAATGTATCACATATATTATTAATTTCATATTGATGTACATTATTTGTACATATATAAAAAAGCTCAGTTAATAAATATATGTTTCATTATCACAATAAACAAAAAATATATGTAAAAGTAAAAAATGAATAAAAATTTACATGTGTCTATTCAATTAAAATAAAATAAACTTTCTAATTAAAACAATACTTTAAAATGATTAATGGAAATAAATAAAATTATTGCACTCTACTGAAATGACCCACAACACTCTTCGTCATAAAGCTATGCTTGAAAAATAGTGAAGAAACAAAATAGAAATAAAATCTAAAAAGATTGCTTCTAAACTGAGATCTGAATTCTACAATCTAAAATTTAAAGAAAAAAATAGTGTAAAAAAGAGTTAAAAATCTATTTCTATGTTTCAAGTCTTTAATATCATCGGTCTGAAAGTCTCGAAAATTAAAAAAAAAAATTTCTTATCACAAATGTGCTTATGTTTCATTTAAAAATTCCTTTCGAGAATAAACTCAATTTGTACTTATTATCCCACTAGATAGTCAAAGACAAGGATATAATGTAAATTACAAAAATCATCCTTTTACAAAATTTCATTTATACTGTCTTTCATTCTTAAAAAATTTGTCTTATTTTTATGCTCTCGTTTTTTATTTTGTTAGATTTCTTTTTCTTGATGGAATTTTTTATTTTCGTCGACAATACAATTTAACGTTAAAACATTATTACTTGCAAACATTTTTTGACAAGTGCGCAAATTGCGACTTCAAAAAATTCGTAAGTCAAAATATTTCCTTTTCAACATTCTCAACATTAAAAAGAAAATTATTTTAACTTGTGAAAAAGAAAAAAGTGACAACATCGTCGCAGATAAAGTAAGTTTTCTTTCATTTTTGACTAGATGTATATACATGTACGTTTCTTCTTTCGTTGAATAATTTCAAAAATAGCGACGGTCATCAATTTTTCTTTTTTTTACCCTTTTTCCCTTCTTCCTCCTAAGCACCGGCGAATTTTGAATTCACACAAATATAGTTTTTCTTAAAGGACCGGCAAATTTTTGGAAGAAAATTGTCTTGTTTTTCTTATTTATTAATTTGCAGACCCTTTTTTAACAAATTTGACTTTCGAAAGAAAAAAGGGGAGGGGACTAGCTCAGACTGGCTATTTGAAAATATTTCGCATATGCGCACTCATATCATATAACACGCTCTATATTTTATTGTTTCTTTAGTTAATTAATTTAATAATTAAGATAGAAGAATTTTTTAAAAGTTTATCAACACTATTGAAAACTTTAAGCAGCCTTTTGGAAGTTTATTCAACAACAACTTCCAAAAAACTGCGTCTGATTTTGGTGACGAAAGTTATCAGCTAAAAAGCAAATATTCATTTTTGATATTGTAGTATAACAATTCATTTAAATATGTATTATGACAAGTCGTTTAAGAATTATTTAAATTAGTGACGTGTTGCCTGAGCGCCATTCACGTTCGCTCGACATTTTGCGTCATTTCCGCGAGAATGCGACACGAAATGTCGGATGACACAGGAGCAGATTCCCCGTATTAGCCTTTCCTTTTCATTTCTGAAAGAATATTTTTTACTGTTTGATTTTCAGATTGAATGTTTCTTTGGCTGTTTGGCAGTAAAAGGTCCGGCGCCCAGGTAACATTATGACGTCGACTTTTTTCGTAAATAATACCCTTCGATCACGCTTCCGCTACGTGATCGGCGGTATTATATTACAGTGTATACTACAAATAATCATCGCCACCAGAAGCTGATAATTTCATTGTTAAATATTTCATGGAGAAATGATTTTCATTATGTAGCAAAATCAATACAATTTAAACATAATGAAAAACGAAATATTCGATTAATATAAAGATCGCTAAATAAATAATTATTATTAAATAATACAAATATTATAAAATCGTATCATCGATTAGTATGACAAAAGCTAAAATTTGAAATCAAATTTAAAATAATTTGTATACATTTTAAATTAAATATATATCAATCAATAAATTATAAATATGATTATAATAAAACAATCATACAGTTATGTTTTATAAACACATCATGACATAAAATTTAAATACTGATGGATTAGTCAATCATTAATTCAATGACATACAATCTAAGAAACAATTTTGTTTGTTTTTTACTTTTCAATAAAGAATCATACCTAAATAAATAATAACAATTTTAAACAATCGCATCTGAATATTAAAGCAATCACACACATACGACTTTAAAAAATAAATGAATATATGAAATGGAAAAACATTTCTTTTCTGTATCTGTATCATTTCTCCTTGCAAAGTGTTTCTCTTCTGGTTTTTTAACGAAAACAAAATGTTAAACGCAAAATAAAGGCAATTAGTTAAGTTCAACCGTAGTAAATAATTCAAAATTATCATCATTGTAAAATTAATCGTAAAGATTAATTAAACAAGAGAACAAATGTGTAAGAACAAAAATAAAACGTATGATTGAAAAATGAATAAGCACGAATGATAACGAACGCTGAATAAGGTTGAAGTTAACAAAAAAATAAATATATAAACAATGTAAATTTAAAAAATGCTTAACATAGTCAGAATTGAGTTCTCGTGAAACTTGGATAGAAATACTGTACGTTTAATACTTGCATTAAATACAGTAGAAATGCAATTTTGTAATTATTTACTATCATTTTCGTCACCAAAAGTCTCATAACAACTAAGCAAATCAATAGAGTCAGCTATTCGAACGCTACGTTTGAGTTTACGCGATTTATTCATTTTATTTAATTTTTAGTTTTTAATTTATATTACTTTAACTTCGATTAAACTTGAAAAATGGCGCTAGCTAAGAAATTATTTGTTTTTTTTTTATGTTGTTTTTTGTTTAAATACATTTTACGATAATTTTTTGATATTTTTTTGATTTTATACAATTTTTGTTCTTTTTTTTCTATTCACTTTTTCACATATATCATCTTGTATACCATACGTTTATAATATATATAAATATATAGAGATAGAATATTTTCGCGATCGTATCACATTTGTTTCAGTTTCTTTTTTTATTTCAGTTTATTTTAATTGCAGTTTATCGGAAATGCAGATTTATTGTTGGTCAAAGCAATTCCGTTTTCTAACATAAATCGCGAACGAACGATTCTTCTTTTCTGCTCAACAATGAAATATTTAAGAGATGAAAATTTGAAAGTGATCGTTCGTTCACGCTTGATGAAAGAAATGTGATTTTTCGAACGGATTCCAAGCCACAGGGATGAGATTCAAAACACATTCTCACACATACACACATATACACATTGACATGATTAATAAAAATGATTTTTGTCCTTATGAAACAAAAAGTCAATAAAAATCAACTTTTTGCTGTGTTTACCTTTTAAACATTCTTTTGTAACCTCTCTCGCTCTCTCTCTTTCTTTCTACCTTGTATTTGTCTAGCTTTTACGTGGTTTATGAATTGGCCAGATGAACGTAGAAAAGTCTGAAGAAATAAATCGCCAGCTTTCGGGAAGAACTGAAGTCTCAATATCACGCACCTAAAAAGAATATCATGTTTTAATTCGATATTTATTAAAAAAATTTATTGAATTTTCCTCAACCTCAATTTAAAATTCAAAGTAGTTTACCTTGAATCGAAAACGTCTTAACGTCTCTTTCCATGTCGACGAGAGAATTTTCGGCTTCTTCTGCTGTAAATAAAAAAAAATACAAATTAGATAAAGATTTTGTTATAACTTTAATAATGATTACATTTTTTATTTTAATTAATTTCTGTTTTTCTGACTGATATTTTCAAAACAAGTACCTTATTTTGCTCGGCGAAGGTACTGGCGCGTGTTCAGCGATAACAGGTAACTGCGAATTAAATCTAGCTGTCGGTTTGTAGACGGCTGCCGTGCGTGAAGACATTCTCCAGATGAGATTCTGCCTGTGAGGTGTATGCTCTTGTGCATTGTACTTGCTCAGAATTGCGCTCACAACTTCATGAGTTACATAGAAACTTTCATCAGATATCTGTAAAATAATAATTGTACAAATTAATTATATTCTGATTATTAGGTAAACTATTAGTTGTGTAATTTTATATAAGAAGAGACAATTATTAAATTCTCACCTTGCACAATTTTTGTAACTGAGAAACAAATTCAACAAGTCTTAGTAATTGTGAATTTTTCTGTGTATCTTCTGGGATATCAGTTTTGATGTCAGAGGGATTTTGATTAACATTACCACCAGAACGTGTTACAGCTTCATCGAGATATGCGCAAAGTAGCACCAGCGCAACTTCACAACTGCGCATGTTTGCACATTTTCCATTGCAGGCCATCATTTCTAACCGCTGAACAAGTTCTGATTCCTATAAAAATAAAATTAAGTATTAATAATATATGTACATAATTCCTGGACTTTGCTAATAACATAAAATTAAAAAAAACTGTACATACCAAAACCATACTATCATAAATATCTACAAGACCCATCTCGATGGCAGCAGCTCGGAACATGCGATAGAATAAACGCAGAAAAGTTAGCGCAGTGATTGGTTTTGCCTGAGGATCCCAGTTGAGCTTGTTGTTGATGAGCTCGGACATACGACGCACATCGCCGCCGGTGCATTTAACCTGCGAGATTTTGACCAAGTAGCTGAGATCGAGCGGCTGCGCAAGTCGTTCAGCCGCAAGATTAAATGACGCAACGCTGATGCAAGGCATGTGCTTCGGCAGCACGATCATCTTCGTAAGAAAACGATCCATCAAACTAATTGCTGCAAAAAATACTTCGGACGGCAGCTCGAACCACACCTTTAAGCACCTAAGTACATGCACCAGACCATCTCGGGTGTCCATTGTCACGACCCGGTCATCCTACATGAAACAATCATTTTTAACATTAATATACAAGTGAAAGAAAATGCAAAATGTATTTTTTGTATGGATAAATAGAATATTTACCGGTGGTGATGTTGATAATTGTAAGTTTGGCTGATATTTGGTTTCGAGCAGCAAAGCTTCCTGGAGCTGCTCGAATAAAGGGCGCAGTGCATCCGGTACAGGCGAGCCCGTTGTGTCCATCCTTGCAGAGTATGACCAGCTAATTTTGATGACTCGAGTGGAATGAATCCCTGCAATGTTAATGTCAATCTGTAGGCCGTCACCAGTCACACTACAAGAATGGCCCCTACTGGCTGGCCTGGTATCTGTAAATAAACACAATCATCCATACATTCAATATTTCAAATCATATTTTAATACAAATAATTTAATATTAAGCAAATACTTATTCTATTCTAATACAAATTCTTATACTTCTTAATCAACCGATTGTTGCATCATTCAATTTCATTATTATACATCGATTAAACCCATAAAATTATAATTTATCGGACTATTATTCTTGCGTTAGTTCGATTTTGCATAAACAAAAACAGTTGAGTACGATAAAAAAAATTGTACATTCAACTTGGTGGGTGTAATGACATTGAACTATTCATTGTGGAAAATATTACGAAATGTCAAGGTAAAATGTACTCTTATTTATTTTCGTCATTTCAATAGTTTTAGTAATTGATTAATATCATTATTAAATTAATATACACTTTATTTATATTTATAATATATACTTTATAGAGTCAAAAATGCAAATTTATCATCAAACGGAAGACTGTAATAATATTACACTCAATGAATTTACTAGAGTTGATAATCAACTGAATCCAAATACATTTTTTATATGCCTGATGAAAATTTGATATACAATTAATAGGACAAAAAAGTGGGTGAAAAAGTAAAATGGGATAATGAATTTCGTCAATCAATTTTCGCTATGGCGTCGTTATCGCTATATTTAACTCTCAACGTTTCATCACAAAAGAATCAGGAATTCCCCTTCTTTGACCCCCTCTCCCTCTCCATTCCTCACTTGCCAGAATATTCGTTACTTTGCCTTGGATCAAGTTTTCACAAAAATCAACATTTAAAGAAAAAGTATACTTTTTAAATATATTATAATAAGAACTTTCATAAATGTAGGAAAATAAAAAGTTTCATAATTAATAGAAACTTATTAATGATTTACGAATAGTCCATTTGCTTTTAAAATTTTAAAATAATTGCAATAAACTAAATTACTTGTTTTCTCCATTGTTAATGAATTAATTCAAAAAGTATATTTATGAACAATTTTTTAAATAAATACTAACTCAAAATAACGAAAAAATGTATACAATAAATTAGTTGATAATAACCATTTCCATTTTACAAAATAAATTCCAATGATAATTTTTTTTTTCAAAGAATATTAAATTATACATATCTATTTTTGTTTACTAATAATTTTCGTAAGAAGTGAAATAAAATGAATGATAAAATAAAACTTACAAAAAGTTGAGCCGAAGGTCCAATCGGCTGACGCAATAAACTGTCAAAACTGAAATCGAGCTTCGTTGAACGTTTTTTATTCTCCCAATGACAAAGTAAACTCAATCGACCACGTTTTCACAATAAATAATTATATTTACAAATATATACATACAAATTAATTATTAGAAAAATTGCTTTTATCACAGCTTAATTTGTTTCCAGAAACGTCCGAATTATTTACAACTTAACTATAAATTTGACGACGAAATAAACAACAATTAACAACTTTGGTAATAAATTTCGCGTGAAAATAGTAAAAATGTTCGCATAATTGTCAAACTGGTGGTCATGTTGGTGTTGATTCGATGATTTTTATTGACAAATCATCAACGTTGCACAAAACATTGTTGTTTATAGTTGAAGAACGATTGAATGGATTCTCGCGGTTGTTCGATTTGGATTTATACGCGTCCGTTGAATGCGCGTGGTATACGTGACTAAGATAGGCCGACTTTCGTTGGCTATATAATACAGCAGGCCAGTGGATGCGCACGCAACCCCCCCCCCCCTTTTTTTTCAAAAGCAGACAGATGTTTGCACGGCCACCAACTGACTCAGACTCAGGTGGTGAGGCCCAACAAAGCGGAAAAATTGAAATTCGATTTTCACCCAAAAGTTTCGCTTTCAAAAATTTAACGCCATTTGTTTCTATTTAAATTTCTATGTATTAAATTACACAAAACATATTGTAAATTAAACAACAATAAGTAATACCTGTGAAAATTAATTAACTCTTTAATACTTTGGTCATTAATTTGTATGGTTTTCCATAATCCATTGGATGTGGTTATTCATGATCCATTCTTATATAAGCAAAGATGTTTCATGTCATTAAAATAAATTTCAATGATACTTTCAAAATGAAAATGCCCTAAACAAATAGAGATACCAAGAGTTGCAGAGTCTACAATGAAAATGTAATTAAAGATTTACGAAAATTTATGTTATGTATGTTTGAATAGAGAAAAGTTGAACTCAACTTTCGAAAAACAAAGGATTAATGCAAAGTTTAATGATACACATTTATGAGATGTTTATTATTCAGGATCATCCTTAGATTTCTGGTACTACGTTGAATAGAGCTACGATAAAAGTAATTTCTTAACTGATTACACTAGTATTATAACGATAAGAAAAAGCATTTAACTTCATTTTTGTATATTTAAAAACCCAAAAAAATTCAACGCTTAACAGAAATTATTTTACAAAAGTATGTTAAGTGTACAAAAATATGTTGTTCGATAAAAATCGAGAAAACATCGCGGATCGAATTTTCTCGAGAAATGATGAAATTCGATTGGACCGTGAATCTTATCGTATTCCTAATGGCTTTGCAGGCATACAAGTCGCTACAAGTCGAGACTTGTTGAAGCGAGCGCTTAACGTATTTGCCTCACATTCATTCATGTATATTACAATTTGTTTAATCTCTTTACCACAACTTCATTAGCATTATTAAATTTATATTTTTCACAGATCATTAAATAACGATTTAAAAAATTAGTGTAAGTTATTTTCTTGTATATGCTATTTTATTAAGTTCTATTACTAACTTTTAGCTCTACATCTAACTTTTTTTTTCTTGAATGATTCTATACATCTATCTTTGTTGATCTTATTTACTACATTAAGTTATACAATTTCGTAATTAGTTTAATTTTATTTGAATGATTTCATAAATTTTATTAATTTATATTACTCATATATTTAAAAATATTCAAAAACAGTACACGGGTAATATATATTTGTTTGTCTGTTTTTCAAGAAAATATGTATCTAAGATTAAACAAGAAGAGCAATAGCCGTTGTTTACTCAAGCGAAAACATTTCTCAAAACATGACCAGCTTAAATAGATAAAAAAGTGTTTCTATAGGTATAAGAAAAGTGAGTTTAATTTTTTTCACTATTTAAAAGAAAAATAAATTATTTTGACTCCGAAAATACTAAAATAAGACAAACATTGTACAAAACAACTTTTTACACAATTTCAATTAAGAAAATCAATTATTTGGTCATTTTTTCATTATATCCGTAATTTATTCAATAAAATATTTTCAACTTTCATTTGATATTATTTTTCGAAGTAAATGTATTTATGTCTGAAGTTTATATATATTGCTTCATTTATGGTGATTATACAACTTGAATCGTGAAATTATATTAATAATTATTGCACAAAAAAAATTAAATAAAACATTATATAAGACATTTATGTGAAAAGCGATGGTTTATTTAAGATTATTAAAATTATATTAATAATAAAATAAATTTAATTCCCCCACCCTCGGCACCGCCTACGCCTTAAAACGACAACGGATTCTGAAGTACAACAAAAAATGTAAAGAGTCTAATAAAAAAACGTATAAAAAATACAATGCAGTTGTTGCAATTTCTCCTGGAAAATGGATGAAAGTTTCAGTCGAAGATGAACGAGATAAACGAGTACAAAGGAACTTCAGATACTTTTCCCCCCTCTTCTCTCTGATTTCATCACCCGGAAATAAACAAACAAAATTTCGATTAAATTATTTCTCTACTTCATTTATTAGATATTTTATTGAATTTTAAGTGATCTTTAATATCATAAAGTCGAAAAAATTGTAATAAAAACAGTGGCCAAAAGAAACAAAGAACGATGTCTCGTAGTAGTCACAGCGAACTACGCAAATAAACCGTTGTTTTGTTTCGCAATCAATTTGCTTCAAATTCCTTTAAAAGATGTCAAATTTTGAAGAAAATATAGCATAAAATGAGAAAAATATTAGGCACTTACCCGGATGCGTCTAGCGCGCTTTCACGCCAGAATGTCAGCCAATTTTGTTCGTGATTTTTGGTCCGATTGATTCAAAAGAAAAAAGCGACGGTCTGAGATTTGACAGTCATTCGTGAGGAATAATGGCGTTTGCTATGGCTGACGATCAGCTGATCATTGCGCATTGAGTTTCGCGCAGCTTCCAATGACAACAATGTTTGAATTGAGTTACGATGGATTTTATGATGAAACTCATACTACGAATGTCAATTTTTATTCTTTACGTTGATCAAAGTGGTTTATTGGTACTTGATAAGATAAATGATTATGATTATTTTTCTTTAATGGGTACACTTTTTTCTTTTTTTTTAGACTGTGACTATTCGCCACCGCCGTGCCACGGTCTCGTGCGGCACGGGCCCGCGTTAAAAGTTACTAGATTATAGAAATATCCCGTGCGCACGGAATTTACCCCGTGCGGAATAGAAGAATGTGTCATTTAACTCAGTCATACCGTACATATGCACGGAGGCTACCTCGTGCGCACGGAGCGTACCCCGTGCGGAATAGAAAAATGTGTCATTTTGCCCCGACGCACCGTACATATGCACGGAGGCTATCCCGTGCGCACGGTAGGTACCCCGTGCGGAATAAAAAAAGTTGTTATTTTACTCCGACACACCGTACGTATGCACGGACACTATCCCGTGCGCACGGCGAAGCCTCGTTGTCATCCGTAAAATGTAAAATGGCAGTGAGAATTCGCACTGACACGGGCACGGTTCACGGACATGGGTCACGGGCACGGGTCTGTCAGTTAGTTTTGTAAGTTTTTGAAAAGACTAACAAAACTAACTGACAAACTAACTGA
>JABFPJ010001187.1:0-27886 GCA_022817425.1 Gryon sp. ZL-2020 | reverse complement strand
ACGTGGAATGGTTTGAACGAAAAGTGATATCCATTCAAAACTGCCACCTTTCAAGCTGTATCTTTGGATTCGAAATATGAGAAGGCACAGAATCTGACAATGCGGACAGGTACAAACACTCAATAACTATAGTAGGAAGACTTCAATACCTCGTGTCGTTAAAAATGAACGAGTATTTTGATCAATAGATTGACGATCACTGTGATTATGCTCATAAAATTGGTATTAACTGCGTTTCTAAGAAAAAACTGTCATCAACGGAATATTTATATTGACATGTGGTGACATAATCATTCACATATATTAGATCATTATCATATATATAAGAAAAAAAATTTTTTAATTGTTTAAAAAATTATAAAAAATGTTTAAAAAATTACTGTAAAAAGTGTAAATGAATGTGGTTTACATAAATCAAATTATTGTGTGTATATTAATATTTGTAAAAGTTACATTTTCAATTCAGTTTCTCTAGATAAATTTCACTTTTATAAGTAGATAAATGACGTAACATAAATATTATTTTATACTATTCATATAAAGTCTATTATTGATTTATTTTCGATCTATTTCTATTAAAAGAACAACAGGCAAAGATCACAGTATGTGTATTTTGATATGGGGGTTCACGGATTATCATGACCAGTTTTATTGGTTGTATTAAAATTTATTGATACTTATTACAATCATATTTGGGGCGTTAAGTGAGAGTACATTATGAATTACTACAATTTTTTTTCATCATAGTAAAATAAAATTACAATTTATGTCCGGAGACATGATCTTTTATTAGTGTGATATTGATTTGTGGTGTCTTATAAGTAGGCATAATTTGTATTCAATATAATCTATAATAATCAGAATATGAAATTCATAATTAGCAATTAAAATTTGGTTGTTTGAAAAATTGTATAAAATACAAATTTAAAGTTTAGTTAAAGTAGAGTTAAAAGTTTTTAAAATAACCTTTGAAATAAAGTAAAATGTTATAAATTTGAAATATATTATTTAATAAAATATATTATTTAATATAATGCTATAAAGTAAATAAAGAATATATTATTTTAAATTTCTTCATTTAAATATAGAATAAAAAATGTATGAAACTGTATGAAACAGTGAATTATCGTTAACATATCTTGAGTCTAATTTTATTAAAAATAGCTATTACATCGTCTATTACACACAAGACAAAATTCAAATATTTATATTCGATTATAAATTCAGGGTTCTATTTATTTTTTCAACGCAAAAAATCACAAAGCTTAATTACGATTCGAATCGCCGACCCAAATTACTCCGTAACCCGATACGATGGTAGGGCGGCCAATTGATTCAAAACGACAGTAATAAGCAGATGAAAAATGAACTGAAGTGATGACAAACATTTTAATGGAATAACGCGGTACAAAGCCGTGGGTACATTGAAGAGACACACAGCGGTTCTAAGTAGTTCAATCGTATCGACTATTTGAGCACTCGAAGTGACATGGGCCTCGATCAAAATCCGTAGAAAAAACACACTAGAATTTCCGCGGGGGGAATAACTCTTACGCATTGTAGTCGGTTTTGCTTATAAAGGCATTAGCAGCGTCTTATCCTTTAATATATTATTCTTTTTCTCAAGAGCTCCTCACCCTTGCACTATAACCATTCAATAGATAGAGAAAGGTGCGCACCCGGTCCCCGATATCGCCTGCGCAAATGCACGAACGATGCAAATTTCTTCGTATGCTAATGACCGGGAAGTATGCAAATGCTCAGAACATGTGTTCGTCTTCGAACCCTTCTTCTGGTCTCCCCAGATTACCCCACCCCCCGGGCTTTGGAAGATGATCGGAACGCGCCTAGTTTGCATATCTTGGATGTTTCCTCTCATTGTATCGGCACCATTGTGCCGTGAGTTCTCGCGTCCGGATGGGACGATCCTTCCGATCGTAGATGCAAGCCATTAATCCGAATCTCCTTTGAATCTGTGGACGGATTGACAGTTAGCCTCGAGTGTTCCCAGGATGCCGGGGCGCGCGACCCATTTCATCCACTCGCTTTTGCTCTTCTTCCTGTGCGGAAGCGTCGCTTTTGCCGGCGCGAAGAAAAGCACTCGCGAGACCCAGAATATCTGAGTGGCCGGGTCGCGCAACCGCTTCTTCATGAAGGACGAAATTTGCGTCCTTCCGGTGACCAGAAAATGCTTCTCCCTGAGGCATCGCCGAAGATTCACCGTCGCATTTTTGTCGAACCCCCGCACTTTAGTCGAGCAAAAAGAGACCTGCGACTGAATTACGGCCGACGAATAATTCGACTTTTTATTCGATCGCACCATGGAGGATACAATTCTTTATCATAAATGGTGCACAAATCGGAGCGAATTTCCGAAAGTCACCTTTACTCGTCTTTCAGTTAGAGTTTAAAGCTATTTTATACTTGGATACGTTTTTAAATTATTGTGGTAGTTACGTTGAATGTATAAAGATTATGGTTTTCGAGAATTTTTATTTTATATTAAAAAACGAAATATTACATTTTAAAAGAAATTGAAAGAGTATAATAATTTTCCGTTAATACTAGTGAGACATGGCATTTTTTATTATATCTTCTGTATTTGAATAAATCTTTTTTCATTTCTTTATTTGAAGTATTACATTTCAATGCACATTTTTCATTTTTAAACTATAATTTTTCTTAATATAATTATAGTACATATTATTAAATTAATTGAAATAAATTCAAAAAATTAAGTTTGTTTAAATATTGCTTAGTTAAAATTAATCTTCAGTTCTGAGTAACTGAAACAAGACTTATAAAATAAATAATTATTTTTTAAGATGACACATGTAACATTTAATTTTTTTACATTACGCAAAATATTCTACTTTCTTGATAAAATAAAACAGACTATTAAATTGAATTACAAATGATGACGCCAATTTTGCATTTTTAATTCATCAAACAAGTTAGCTATATACATCAAACTGATATTCAAATATCATTTTAATCGTTATAAGATGTACCCTTTAACCGTCAATCAATCGAAACTACAATCGAACACGCGATAAAAGAAGAAAAGACAGAGGAACGTGAGAAAACGTCAGAAACAGAACCCTAATCTGAATCGTTGAAACCCTATTGTAACAAGTATGGGCTCAATAATTAGCATATCGAAATTATGAAATAATCAGCGCGCGATTCGGGTATATTCGAGAATAGTCGCTAAGCCAATAGCTCGTATGAGCGAATTGTTATTGTTTGAAACCAGTTCGCGTTTATAAATGCCTCCATCCATATATCGTTCTCCTTAGCATACCGGTTCCCTTCGCAAATCATAATTATCTTTCCGCGCCCATTGATTATTAAACATCTTATTATGTGACTGCATCTCGATTCGACTGTGACCCAGGTGATACTTTATAAACAGTTGAAACGTTTTACACTGTAACACACCCGACCTTAAATGAATTAAAATAATTTCCGGTTACACATTGAATGCATTGTAATGTTATAAATAATTAATTAATTAAATCGTGAGAATATTCGCGCCATAAAATGTCAAGCCGTTGAACAAACTGCTGCATTATCATTTACATTTATTTCTGAACGTTACAGCTTTTATATTTCTTTTTCATTATCGAATTTTGTTTTGAAAAGTTTATATGTAAGGCGTGCAAATTCATAAAGATTAAAACGTTGATAAATCTGTATGACGATAGAGTAGTAATCCGATATCGTTGATGTTTTATCGGATTACTATCGATGTTTGTTAATATCAAATTAAAGAATATTGATTTTATTACTGTTTACCATATCGACACGTAAATCATTGGTAGATAATTTTGAGAGTTATTGTAGTACTCGAATCAATGATGTCTTTATGTAATGTGATCTTTAGAAACGTAAAATCATTTTTAGACATAATTCCAAGAAATGTTTGCATAGTCATATGTTAGCAATTCAAACATTTTCTTCAATTTGTTAAATTATAATTTATAATAATTATAAAATTAAACTTATGTTCAAACATTTTTCATTTTTATTCCACTTTAGATTATTATTAAAGTGGAATTATTAAAGTGGAATAGGTATTTTCCAATTATTTTAAAATACTTATATTTTATTATATAAAATAAAGAATGAATAAATAATATTGTTATTATATACTATATGTACTAAATATAGTGTGCATAACTAGTCAAAGTAAAATATTAAATATTTCATATCATCAAAGCAATTATTTTATACTGCAATAAAATAAATTACAATCATTTTAGATTGCAATTATTTATGTAAACTTGCGATCATCATTATAACATCAACTAGATGATAATCTAGACAAAACGTGGCTAAGAACACAGAAGGCAGATCTCGCGTAAGAACAAAGCAACACGCAATAAACAAAAACAAACAACTTTAAAATGAACACGCTGTCGAAACCGGCGTAATGATCTGTCGACAGCTGAACAGCAGCGGCAACGGCAAAAGCAGCAGCAGTAGCAGCGAACTTTCGCGCGAAAAGGGCCGCGGCGGTCTTTGCCCGTCATTTCGTCACTCGGGATAATTTATGTAATTCAGGGGCGTAGCTGCTTCATCTATTACGTGAGCGTCGTACCGCGTTTGCACTTCGCAATGGCAACGCGATTGTTTTGCAATGTTGCTGAAATAATGGGCCGGAAACGGCACCGCGACGCCAACTCACACACAACGCTTTTGCTCGTCGCGGATACGTGTTAAATTCCTCGTTGCTCCGAATTAATCTCGGCCGGAATGTAACTCCCACCATGGCTTAACAGTTCGTTTCCACGGACTTTCGCACTGAAACGCGGGGCTTTCCCTCTTTGGTCCCGACTTTGAATGGGGGTGCGGTCATACCACGACGATACCAAACACTGCGCTCATTAATAGTAAATCAATTGAACAGCTGGCTGCGTGCATGGCAAAAACATATAACACCGCGATAAAACAACAATGAAGTCAAATAAAGCAGACGTTCAGACGTGTAATTTCCACCACAACATTTTGTGGCCGATCATCCGAATTTATGTCGACCAATAAAAAGTGAGATGAGCGTGCATGTAATGAATAATAATGCGATATTGATTGTTGTTCTGTTATTTATTGTCTTCGTCGTACTGTTCATTTTCAAATTTCATTTTGGTCAATTTGATGTCGATAATTATTGTTGTAATATAATTTTCGAGGTAATACGATTCCTTGAACATTGTATAATTTTATTTAGTTTGCATAAATGACATCATTTCTTGTTGTAATGAGAAAAATAATTGTATTACATTTATTATTTATGATAGGTTGATAATAAATTATATAGAATATATGAACATTTAAATTTATATCAATTGCTTGTACACAGAATTTATAATTATTATATGAACAATGAAATACTACAAAATATTTGATTTTGTACGAAAAACATAATAAAATATAACAATATACAATTTCTATAATCAATTAGTTATTTTTTAGTATTTTAACACATTTTAAAATTTATTTATAAAGATTGATTGTTTTTATTACTTGTGCATTTGGCTTTATTTTAAATAAAAAGTATAAAATGAAATATTACAAAAAAAATTTAATAGCAACAACTAATACAAAATCAAACTTTAATTTTCTGACGATTCATGATTATGATGTAAATAAGAATTAATAAAAACAACAAAAATGTAAATGCACAAAATGTACAATGTAGTTTTATATAAAATAAATTAAAATAATATATTTTTGTTAGGATAATTATAAGTAATATTAATGAACTTAAATAAAACATTCATTGCACTTATGAATGCTAAGTTATGCTTGTATAGACATAGTAATCATATTTCTGCAAACAATGAGTATATAATAAATAATACGTTTATTAATTTGTTAAAAAAATAATAAAATCTGATTATTCTAAACTTTGAATACTGTATTACTGAACTGAAATTACACGACTAATTTTTTACCTGAAAAACTTATTTCTTCCACTACAGATGCTTTACCAAACTAATACAACCACGTTTGATTACATCTAAATAACTAAATTCTGGAATTAAATCACATTCTCACTATAAAGTGCATATAATCTCCAATACAAAGATATTAATATGTGTAATTTATATTAATGATATGTTAAATCCCTGCAGTTGCAAGTAGTTTATAGAGTGAGATAATTGCATGTAAATGATCAATTTTTTATAATAATTATATATAATTATTGTTCTTATCTGTCAATGATCACTGTGAATGTCGGTTCATTTAAATTGCTTGCAACAATTTTGTTCAACATTGTAAAAGTTCAGGTATACGGAAAAAGACGGTTATAATCAAGTAATTGATCATACTTATAAGGCAGTTTAATTTATTTTAAGTATTTTGAAGGGCCTTGTAGTCCGAGAAAACTTTAAAAAAATTTAAATTATAATATAAGCAAAATAGATGTTTCATGTTAGAAAATTTTACAAAAATAGTAAAAGAAAAAGTTAAACTATATTATAACTTCTGTATTTGCAGATGGTATACTAAGTACAAAATCATGCTTCTGAGTGGGAATAAATGTGCAAAGCTAACTAATACTTAAATTCATTCATTTTTGCATCATGAGAGACAAGATGAAAAAAAATCTGATTCTCACACGTAAATCATAATTCCGAATGAGGTTCATGTTCCCTCGTCCAATCGAAGGGATGCATGTTAATGTATTTTACATATGTGTACACAATTGTGGCTTACTTATGCACGGAGCCTATGCTAGATATAACACAAGCATGCGCAAAGAAAAGCGAATATTTACTCTGTCTGTGGTTTAAAAAAATCGTTTGATTCAAAGTTGCTGAACAAAAACAAATTTTAGATGTAAACAATCCGGGATAGAACCTCTGTTTCATATTATATTATCCAACATTCTTTTCTGTACATTTAACATAATAACTTATTTAAATTATTAAATAATATAAATTTTTATTTTATTCAAGTTGTATTCAATTATTATACTATAATTAAAATATGGGAAATTTTTATGTATATATATTCAAATATTTCCAATTAACAAAATTCGTTTTAATATTAATAAATTTAATATATTATTCAATAATTTGATTGAACGACGTGATTTATTAAAAAATTTATTTTATAAAACAAGCATGTAAATTAATATACACAATACTTTTAACATTTCTGATTAAATAAACTTTTTCTCAGTATAATTATTCACAAAATTACTGACGAATATGCACGGTTTCGATTACAAACAACAGTTTCCATTAAGTAAACACTACGTATTTACATAAAAGTTTAATTAAATAACATGATTTATTGTGCAAATACATTGTACAATTATTAAAACAAAGTTGTTACGATATCAAATAATAATAAATACATTGAATTTTATAATCATTACATAATTATAAATAAGGCAAAGAAAAGTATATTTTTTATCTTTAATCAATTTCAAGTTTGGCACATTTTCCGTGGTATTACATCGCGTTCAAACGCGTGAATGAGTTTTCATAAACAACATTCACGGAAGTCTCGATTGCTGCGTATTACTTGCGAAATAAAAGTTCAATATATTTTTTATGTTTCACGAGCAAAGTCTTTTTGTATAAAGTTTTATTTATTATAACAGTGATTTTTGATAAGTCCTAATGATATTTGATATTATTTATATTTAATAAAAAGTTTTTAAGTATATTTGTAAATATACTTTGTTCAACATTTTTGAACTAAAAAGTAAAAAAATGATCACATCTTGCAAAATACAAGTAGAATAAAAATTGATTGTTTGATAATAAAAGCTAATGCTAACGTGATTCGATATCAATCATTTGTATAAATGATGAACAAAATTTCTGCCATCGCATACAATCTATTGTTATCGTAATCGTATTACAATAGCGATGGCGTAGATGTTGAATGCATGCAATGCTTTTTAAGTTCTATACGTTGCCGATACACGTGACACAAGGCAATGTAGGCCAGAATGTCCATAGGATCGTATTTCGCATTACGCGCGACACTCAACACTGGTCGAGTCACACAGTGAACAGACGATTACAAGCGATAGCACTTTGTATTTAGTGAGAATTCAAGACGATGCCGATTCGCGTATGATGCTGGCACCTAAGATCCTTGCAAATTAAGATTTCGGCTAATAGAATGTAACGCGCTCTTGTACGGATCAAATGTACTTAGCATTACAATTACAATTGTCATTCGAGCAGCGCTGAATACCATCTATATATCTTTTCGCAATCATCAGCGTATTATATAAGTCATTAGAAGAAATCGTGATTCATTCATCAATTGTGAAGATAAGGTTTCATTTTTTTCATTTAAATATCGTTGTGGAGATAAATATTGCTAAATGCTTTGATGAACAAATATCAAATATCATATGCATTCAATACAATTGTACTCTTAATTTTTAAATTGGTATATTATTATCGTTTAATTACAGTATTAACATTTTGCAGTTTTTAAGATGATTATTAATATTTACATAAAATAAAATTATATATGAAATATAATCAAGGATAAAAACATGTAACAGACGTAAAATAACGTAAATAATGTTAGCATCGTTTAATTGTAATTCTATATACTCCTGTAATATAAAACGATATTGAAAAGTAGCACAATTAATATAACTCACTTTAATAAACAAGATAAATAATTTTTTGTTGAGAAGAAGATATTGCGTTGTATGTATCAATACATACATAACATACTAAAAATTAAAACTCAAAATATATGTTAAAGAGATAACAATTGATGTTTTGTTGCAAAACTCAATATAATTTTTGTTTATATTTTGAAACAAATCAACGTAAAAATAACATAATTTTTAGTTTGTTATTTTTACTTTACAATCCAGACGACATTATTGATTATATGTTGTGAGGAATTCTTGAAAATAGAATATTTTTGAATTACGAATATTTAATGTTGTTTCAACGATTATAAAATTTCAGAGAAGTTAATCTCTTTAGAAAATTTGATCGATTCTTGAGACAAATATCTGAATGATGAAATGTCTGTTTTATAAAACAGATCTGTTATTGGTATATTATGTTTTTATATGTGCGTGTCTCAAAAAAAGTCGTCAGAACCTCAGTTCTGACGACTAACAATAATTCTGAGTAATGCAGACGAATGTTTGCTGGTTTATAACACAGCAATGTCACTGCCGCAATTCGTTCATGGATCGAGACGAACAACTCGATCTCGATTTAATCGTTCGTTCTCGCTTCACAGGTTTCGTCTCCGTCAGCAGACGTTTTCCAAGCCGGAAATACTTATTCGAGGATTGTTCGAATCCAAACGAGTAGCCATATAGGTAGTTCTCAGTTTTCGAATTATTCGAATCGGATTGCAATAAAAGAGTCATCCAATTACTTTTAATGCGACTCGACCTTTTATTACGAATAATTGAACTCATTAAAATTTTGATTATATCACCTCTGATCTTTCTCAGCCATAATCAAATAATTGTTAAGACTCAAGCATAATTTTATCGAAATCATTCTTAATCTTTTACGTTAAAAAACTACTTTATACAAATAATTATTAAATGTTAAGAAGCAAATGATCAAATATGTGAAAGTAAATGAACAGCTCTCATTTAGTTTTGCATTTCATACGTTTATACGTAAGAATTTGAAAAATAATATAATAAAAGGAATTGAATAGTTATAAAACGCGAGGAGCGAATTAAATTCGAAAAATTAAAAAGTGGTTTTCCATGAAATGTGAATTTTTGATAAAGTTGAGTACTAATGATCGTAAAAAGTGCGAGACTTTTTTTTCTTTTTTGAATTGTCATTAGTATAAGTAATGAGGATTCAAAGGGTGCTGTGACGTTGGTCAGGACAAGGTCGGAAAAATTGAAAGATTCGAACGGCGAAGCGTGATACTTCGGAGTGGGGATAGTGGATGAAACCTGCGCTCGAGGCACCTCTTCAAGCGCATGCCTCAATAAGACTTCTGTGTACTAGTCTCACAAACACATTCGTTTTCTAACTATGATCGGAAGCAAGAGAGCTACTGGCCTTTCAAAATATCAACTTTTTCTACGAGTCGAAAACATTCTTGGATGAAAATTACAAAATGCCTTTTTACATTTTTTTTTCACTGATATCAGATGATAATATCTTTTTATTATCATCCGAAAATATGTGTTTGATATTTTTCTTGTAATGAATTGAAATTATGGAGTTGAATAATAAAAATAATATGTAATAAAGACACTTTTGTGGCTTTTACGAGGGAAAACAATTAAATTAGTAAAATTCACATAATAAATGTGTGTTTATTATGACGGGTGAAGAATTGCGAGAATTCACTTTTACAATGAACATTTAGCTGCTTCTATGTGTTAATCATCAATCTGCTACTTCACCACAAGTTATCCAAATATCTTGAGAGAAAGTGAACCATTAGGATATAACACAATGATTTCGTCATTGCTGCAATGAAGTGAATGTTAATAATTTTTTTAATCATTTTTTATTTACTATTATTATATATTATAAAGATTAGTATTTTATGTATAAAAATTGTATTATTTCATTTCCCTATAATTAACTATGATAATATAAAGTTATTAAAAAATGTTATTATCATCAATATGAAATTATATATGTATTACAAAAAATGATGCTTTTACAGGAATGCAGTTCAAAGTAATACATCTGAAATACATTTTTAATTTTCTTATTGAATTACAAGAAACAAAAAATATACTTAAATTATCGGAAAGACAATTATCAACAATATATTACAAGGTATATCAATCTTATAGAATTTTTAAATATGTTTTATAGTTTTATATATTTTTTTTACTTGTAAAAAAAGTTTCATATAATTAAATTAAATTTATCATAAGGAGTAAATAAATTGAAGAAATGTAGCATTTTTTAATACAGTGATTTATGTCATGACTTTTGTTATCTTAATTTTGCATCATAAACTAGAAAAACACGGTTAATGTTATCTTACTAGTTACTATACATAAGTCGAAAAATCGAAACATGATACAGTGGAAGTTTTCCAGTAAGCTAATTTTCAACTCGATATTTTAAACATACTTAATTATACTCAATAAATCAAATAATCTTAAAGTCTAATGCGTATGGCTAAATCATAGACACATTCAATTCATTTTAAGAATATACGTAGTTATAACGATAAAAATATAAAAAACAAACTAATATCAATAATATTACATTTTTTATTTAATTATAAATGCGCAATCGTAATTTAACGATGCATTTATTATGAATGATTTATACCCTAAATTTGCATGCATATTTGTAATTAAATCTAATTTCTATGTTGAACTGTTTATTAATAATACACTAATTACAATTTTATTGCAACAAAATTACAACTTTCTTATAATATATACTCAGTAACATAATAATATATAATAATTACAACGATACTCAAATCAATTGCATAAATCATAATGCTTAATCAATCTAACATTCCAAAGCAACTGCTAATCTCACGAAACTAATTTACATGGCATAAAAAATCAATATAACCTTCTGCATAAAATAAGGAAAACACAATATAAGAGAAAAAAAGAAAAATCACTTCAAGCAGATAAGACCCGAAACAGAAATATGCACATTAATTGTGGATCCGATATCAAAATAATTGAGCGGTCAAAAAATCAATACAAAATCATTACCCCAGATTGTCCGCCGGTAACAAAACATCCCGTGATTTAAACGTGCTCCACTATTCCTTCTTTCCGATCAGGCCGTTGAAATCACCGATACTTCCAATATCGCACGAGTATCCTCGATAGAATTGGCGGCGGCGAATCCCGCGGGACGGGACGGCAGGACAAGCAAGCCCAACGTAGTAGGGGATTGTGCATGTTTACTGGGTGGGGATGATCACCCCCGCGTTCCTTTCCACGCAATCTTTGCGCTTGTCCGCCGTGCGGCGCCACCATACGGCCTATGCTTTGCTTTCCCTCGACTTGGATAGGAAAAGTTTTGTCCTCACACAGTGAAAGGGACAATTCATTGTATTTCAACACATTTTTTTTCTGAGAAAGAAAAGGAAATTATGTTTCGATAAAGAAATGGGTATTGTTGTATAATTGTTTAAAGATATTGATTGTATTAAAAAAAGGACGTTGATTAAGCGAGAGCTGGAAAGTAAAAGCAGTCAATACTTTTGCCGTGCCGAGAATGTGCGTGCCGCGGAGGGATGACTGCCGAGGGCTGCAAGCATCGCGTTCGAATTTAGTCTTGGCCAGAACACAGGCCTAGCAGGATCCCAACGCGTACGCACCGTAGCGTGTGCGTGCATATCTCACATACAAATACAAACACTCGCGCACAGTCACAAGCAGTGTCTGTATATGTGAACGCACATATCCACACTTCGATACCGCTGACAAGAGCGTTTCTCTACTCTTGTCAGTCGACGTATTTGCGCTCGCATTTTACACATCCAGTACGTATGTCAAGTTTAACGACAACCGCGACACGTCAATTGACAGTGGTACCAGAACGGTGTACACTCGAGAGATCACAGTGTCTACGAATTTTTGTGTTATTGTGCTTTGTGCTTGATTTGTGTTGTTGCGTCATTTTCATAACAATTTTCGTTTTTGGTGATTATTTTCTTCGAGATTCTTGATAGCGGAAAATAAGTTTCCTAACGATTGTTATGATTGACTAAGTTAATAACTGATTGTTGCCTTATAAGAAGTGGGAATTTTTGAATTGGAAATATGCTCTCAAATTATGTTTAAATTATACAAAAAAAATAAGAAACATTGTCTGTAAAAGAGCAAATGGATTTAGAAAAAAAGAAATTCTTGGATAAATTCTAAGAAAATATACAAAATAAATTGTTTTAACTAAAATTCGATGTTTTTGCATTTTTATTTATTAAATAAGAAACACATAAATAAAGATTAAAATATTTTTAATATAAGTTTTTTTATTGACATTTTAACAAATAATAATTCATAATGATAATAAATAAAAAATACCAAAAAAATCACTTCAAATCATCGACTGCACAAAAATTTATTATTGCTAAAAAAAACGTCAGAAGTCAATTTCTATTAACGTCATCGTGAAATATTAAACGAGAAAATAAATGATTGACATGAATAAATAAAACTACAAACATATATTGCGATCGTGTAGAAACACACGAGAGCATTTCGAAATGATGCACGTGAAGGAACGTGTGAGCATACGAACGAAAAGCGGTTGACAGGAACGTGATCATTGCCTATATTTCCAAGTTTAGGTTTGACTCAAGTCCGCGCGATAAGCGGTCAACTGAATTCTCTGAACGCGATGCTATTTCTCATTTGCACCTTTATCAAAGAACCCAGCCTTCTCCTAGTGGAACTTGAAACTAACGATAACGAATTTCGTTGCTCAACTGATTACACAGTCTTTTGTACCGATTTTACTCGATAATAAATGTGTCGAACTTTGTAATGCAATATACATTTACTTAATTCATTTATATTCCGTTCTCATGCTTAAATGATGATAAAGTAATAATAATAAGCAGATTGTGAATAAGAAACTCGAACTAAAAATAAAACAATTCGCGGAATTTTCGATAATGAAATTGTCATATGATACCGATGGGAAATAATTATGTGCAAAAAAGTTATTTTGAATTAAATTTAATTTTATTAACAACTTTTTAAAACAATCTCCCAAAAAAGGAGCTTGCAAAAGTCAACAGCAATAAATAAATATTCAGAAAAAAATGAATAAAATTAGAGAAGTTAAAATGAGATTTGCAATATGTAAGTTAAATCATTGAACAAAGTTGAGTTTTGTAATGAGCGAAAAATTGTGGTTTTGCGCGTAACGTCGTTAGAGCCAACGAAAATAGTGAACAAATTCGTCGAGTTAAACGTCAGCGTGATAATTTCAATTAAGACGGAATTGTACGCACGCAAGAAACACTTTCTGACGAGGGCGTATCATAGGCGAACCAATCTAATTTGCGAGCTTCTCATGACGATGTTATCTTATCTAGCGTGAAAAATTCGCTTACGCAAACGGTAGTCGTTTCGTTCATCACGAAAGGGAGAGACGTCCCTGAGTGCGGCTCTTGAACTTCGAACGAGAGAGAAAGAGGGGCCGATGCGAAATCCTACGCGAAGATATTATTACAATCGCAATGAGACAGAACCGAGCTTTCGAACTTGGTTTTATCGCAAATGGAGTATTGAGTAGCGTGTGACCGACCGATGGAGAAGACACTCTTCCTGCTGGCGTATGCACAAATAATGCGATGTGATATTCTACATATATGAGACACTCTCAAACATCCAAACGAAAAGAAAAAAAAAAGAAATCAATTGTTCGGACAAAGAATAAATCCAACCAAATGACGTATCAACGTTGAAATATCGAAGTGAAAAGAAGTCGAAGGAGAAACTTTTACTGTGTCATCGAAAACATCAAAGTACCTGCATGTTTTCTTTCTAAAAAGAAAATAAATAAATTTGTGCTATTTTTATCGGGGTACCATGATTTACAGAAGTTATTACACAATATTTTGTGTCGATTAATTGCTTTCTTTTTATGAATTCAGACTTTATTTCTGATAAATAGGTCTTTATGATTTTGATTAATTAATGAATTAATTAAAGTGTTTTGAAGAGTATCTCGGTAAAGATGGATACGTGATTAATTATTTGTTGAAGATGCGAGTAAATGGTAAAAGTAAAAGTTGATTGGTAAAGTGGATGTTAAGGATGAAAGCGGGGCGGTACCAAAACATCCGCCAGCAGGAAAACTTTGTAAAGTGAAGTACGCGGTGGCGAACGGGTATAGGTGTCTGGCGTTGACAAACTAATCCTCGCGCTGCTTGATCGTAAAGCAACGTTGACAAGCCGCTGTTGCACTTTTGTGGGCGTTTCATGTAATAAATATCGGCTCGGTGTCGTTATAACGTAGGTGTGGGCTACACCATACAGTTCTTGCATTTGTCGTCTTTTCGCGATAATCGATAGTTCACTGTCGGCCGACGAACTAGCTACATATTTCTGGATAAAAACGTGTATTTCCGTGTCATTTATTTTAACGAAAAATTTACGAAAAAAACAATAAATAAACTAAAAGCTAAAGCAAATGAAAAAACCAAATTTAATTAATTCAGACAAATGTTTTGGAAGTAACAGCAAAATTTATCGAATATTTTTGACATATATCATTAAAAATTGAAATAAAACAAATTATTTAATTCAACTTTTTTGTTGTTATTATAATTTATTTGGTATAGTTTAATTATTATATGTTTTCAAAGATTACCATAACAATTTTAATGACAGTGACAAAATGTTTGCAAAATTAAGTAGAATTCTTTAGAGAATATTTAACTTCGAATGCTAAATATTGTTATGCTTTGTGTGAATCATTAGACAATTATCATGTATTAAATTGTAAATGCAATTTTAAAAGCAGCAAGAGAGGTGTTTGACGTAAAATAATGTAAAGTGCGAGTGGTGCAAATAAAAAACAGCTCATTTTACCTAACCCTTGCCTCACACCTATTACCCTCGAACGCATACTTGGGCCTATTTTTTATTTATGGCCAAGTAGGGACAAATTATGACGCGGCAACCCCACGCGAGTCACGTCGTCTCGGTAAAGGTCTTCATTAAGAGATGTGCGTGCGTGATGTTTCCGCTGCGTATCAAAGAAGTCCGACAATCGATTGGCCGATAAAAATATGTATTAAGAGCTATTTCCAATTCAATTATTCAATTTCGTCATAATATAAGTCTAAATGTAGTAATCAAGTGATAGAAAAACACTGTGAAATAACATGGGAAAATGACAAACATTAAGCATTGAATGATGTAAAATTATAACTATTTTGCACTATATTTTTAATTTTCTAATCAATTTACTTGTTTCTTATTAATTGAAGCTAATAACTGCTTTTAAGTAATGTTATTAAAAATGTATAAATATGTACATTAACAATTTATCGAAAGTGTTCAAATAAATGAATAAAATAAAAATACTGATAATAACCATTATGTTCAAATTATTTTTACGATTATTTAATCGTCTTTATTAGTTGTCAGGTAAATCTACAAATCTGTACATCTCCTAAAAATCATCTTATTTCTAATGCAAAAAAAGAAATTTTTTATTTATAAATTTTCGCGCTGCACTGCAAGTTCAAGAAAGACAACATAAAATTGACGCAAAGCAAAATAATGGCGCCGATTAGTCAAGTGTCAGAATCTGAAAGGAAGCCGGGCTTGTGGGTGGTTGATTGCAGTGATGTTTATCTCGTCTAATCGATGTAATCCTCGAGAGCAACCGGTACCACTGTCTCTCTATGTTTTGTACAAATAATGTTTAAATGTTAAAACATTGAACTTCCACAAATTCATCTGCAAACGAAAATAATTCCAGTAAAAGATCGTCGACATTGTTGTTGACTAAATTCTTTTTGGCATAAGTTAAAGCAACATGATTAGCAAAAGCAGTAAAAGCCTTTTGCGAGACAAGTTCTATGTTATATATGTATGTATATATATATATATATATATATATATATATATATACATATATATATATAAGAAAGATGAAAGTGGAAGATCGATGGGCACGGGTCGTCAAAGCGCTGCGATTTTTGCGGGTGTCTTGGCTAGCATCGACGACATTATTTGTTCGTCCGAAGGACGACCGATTCGTGTTCATGTGGTGCAGGGGGTTCGGGAAAAACTAGCGATTGGCAGGAACGGGGTTGGGAAAGAGCGGGAGGCACCGATCGGGGAGTTGAAAACGCGAGATCCGCGGATAGGTACCACCTAGTCAGCCTCCGCTTCTTTGCCGGCTCCCCACTCTCCGCGAGGTACAAATCCCCCTTTGCCCTGCTCTCTCGCCAGGCTCCTCACTATCGAGCGCTTTGAAGGCGCAGTAGGGATGAGAGATGCGACGCGATTGGCAAGGTGATGGGCTGGCTTACCCCTACTTTGGGTGGCAAGCAACACCCATGCCCCACCGCGTCAGCATCGCCCTCCTCCAGACATTGCATCGGTCCTTTGGTAGCTTTTAGTTTCAGGTTAGAAGCCTGCTAGGACGGGTCTCTCTCTCTCTCTCTCTGCCGAGGATCGAGAGAAGCGCTCGGATCTTATCGAAACGCGCAAACATTTGCAAAGCCAAACAAACGACAACGTCGATTACGTCGACGACAACAAAAAGAAAGCTCCGGTAGGGGGAAAAGAAGGCCACCCGGGGACAGCGACTGTCAACTGAACGATCTGCCGATCCGATCCCACGGACTTTGGGTCAATTCAAGGATTACGGAAATCACGTGTCTACAGATTCGTGTTTGCGTGCTATCACAGTGTCATCGCGCGAAGTGTCGGCACAGTGCTTTGGATTTGAGTGAACAATTGCTCACTGTCGCGAGTGAACGGCGATGAGCATACAGTGACGGTCAATCATCAAAGCGATACAATATCGATATAAGCGATATCAAATCATAGTCGAGATCAATTAATTTGATCGATTAGAATCGTAATCGGGCAATGTCACGCTTTCGATTGCGTTGCCGGTGTTGCGTTGTTGGTTGTTCGGTCTGAGTGACAGTCTCGGCCAAGTGCCGGTGATCGTTGGTGAGCCGCCAGTCGTCGTCATTACAGAGCCACTGGATCCGGCAGAAAAGTCAGATGCCACGGCGAAGGTCCAAGTGAAGGTCCTGAGCGATCGCCACGGCCCGGACAGAAGCGCTACTGGTGTGCAGCCGCGACGAGAAGTTTTGGGCCCGCCAAAGGAGAACGAAGCCGTCAAAGTGGCTTCGTCACTGGGGCTCCAGGGGCCTGCTGCGCCGATCGGGGCCCAACTACTGGCTTCTGGCGGTCCCGAGGAACATGCGTCCCCTACCGTTTATCACGCCAATCTGGTAGCCGGTACCAGCAGTAACGTACAAGCGGCACTGCAGCAGCCACTACTGACCTCCCTGAACCCGGCAGCGGCCCTCAGCGGCATGCAAGCATCCGCCGAGGCCAGCTCCTTTGACTTCCAGGCTATGCAGTCCATGGAGTGGATCTTCAAGAAGGAACGCATGTATCTACTCACACAATTTTGGCAACAGGTAAGTTCATTCAAACTGTAAACACAAACCAAAACACAACTCGGACATAATCTGGCTGCCACAAATTACAAGTTCAGAATACAAGTTTACAAGTGAGCAAATGCGATCGTGTTGGGGTGTCGTCTACACTGGGTCAACTGCAACAAAATCGATAATCTTATCAAAGTTTTGAAATTTAATTACAATTTTGAATTTTGTATTTAAAGAGAAGTTAAAAAAAGAGTGAAATATGTTTATTGTGTCAAAACAAAAGATTACTTTACTAACTTCAGTGACGTGAGATTATATGCACTTGGCATATTTACACTATATTGACTCTGCAAAGTCAATCGATCAATCAGTCAATGAATAAGGCGAGTGAATAAATTAATTCGGTCAGATGAATTTTGCAAAAGCCGCGCAGGGCTGTCTGTCGTGTGTATCGCGCCACTGTCATACCAATGACGGTAATTAATCTATTTGACATAAGCAGCGACACGTACACAGAATCGTAATTGATTTACCGATAGAAAGTAAGATTCGACATTTGACAGGCGCGCAATGTAATTTGACAAACGAGACTGTCATCCGTCGCGAGCGCGATGCCACGGGGGAGAACACATCGACTTCAAATTTTGCCCAAGCAACATCTTCAGACGGTTTTATTTAGCGTCGGCAAATCGACTGATTGATTTACAATTAAGAATAGCAATATCCAATAATTCGCTTTATACATCAATTTTCTATATGACGTTCATTTGCGTGAATTATAATTTTGCCAATTTCCATTTTGTGTTATGTCTTAATATCAACTCGTGAAAGTAATTTGGCAGGAAATTCACTTTCTTTATTAAATCCAAGATATTGTTATTCATTGATAATCAATGAAGTAAAATCGCCAAAGTTTGCGACAAGATTTAGGGAACGTGCAAGTGGGTGTAAACGCTCGGGTAAATTGAAGTGGCGGAAAGCAAGGAGTAAGTGGTCGTTGGTCAGATTCTTGGTCACTTAGATGATTCTGAGGTCGATTGCACGAGGGCGAGAATTCCGGCAAAGTTTGCAAGGGTGGCGTACTTGGTGTTTGGAAATAGTTTGGCCTACGACTTAGTTGACCGATTTGCGGCAAAGCTCTACGTGATGTGGCATCATAAACAAAACGGCCACAAGCGTTAACCACAATTTGCCAAACATTTGTTGACAAAAAGTAGTCTTCTGGTTTTCTCTATTTTTCTCATTTTTTGAGCTATATTGAGTAAATTTATATATATGTAAACTTGCTTTATTGCATCTAATCGATATTACAAGACGCTCTACTTGTTAACTAAGTAAAGCTAATCAATATGATAATAACATAAAAAAAAATAATTGATGAATTGTGACAAAGTAAGTAAAGTGAATATTGATTATATTGCAATGACACTATGACAGATGATGCGAAAAAAAATTGGTCAAAACATTTTTTTGTATTTTGGACTGTCACATCGTTGTCTCGGATCAGAATCTAAAAATATTGCAAACGCACTAATTCCGAGAAGGAAAAAGATTTGCAGCTCGAAGCAGCAAAGAAAACAAAGCTGATTTGGCACAACGCGCGCGTTCGGGGTACGTTGCTCTTTTGCGTTTAAGTTGCTGTGCCGTCTCTTCGCGTGAGTCGCCGCCCCCTTTCGATTTGTCAGTGACTGCTCTACGCGTGAAAGAAGGAAAAAAATACGACGACGAAAAACAAGATCCGGCAGTGTCTTTTGGAAACGCTGCGCGGATTGATTTATGCCGATGACTCGACGGCTTAGTTGTCGCCCGAGCAGAATCGTCGTCTGCCAAAAATTTATGCCTATGCTGTTTATGAAATAAGTATTGATGGTAGAAATGGACTTGTTTTTTTAATGTTTAACTTTGTGTTGCCACTGTTATGATAGCGATAAATTTTTTATTCGACGAGTTACAATAAAACGGGTAATTTACTTTTTGTTGATTGTACGGGAAATAAGAAGAGACTCTGAAATAGGATGTTTATGAGAAAGGAAAATAAAAGAAACAAATTAAAAATGTATGGACATGAAGAAGGATAAAGGGGAAAAAATGATTTTGGACATTTATTGTCACGATTTTATTTAGAGTAAAATTAGGGTTGCTTAAGGTGAAATTAAATTATAACACAAAAATTACATCACTTGAAATAATAAAGTATTTTTTATATTATCATATCTGCTTTTAATGTAAATGTGATTTTTGTCATTGAAAATTAAAATGCATGATTATTATTTTCATAATATTGACAATAAATTATATATTGGTTAAATATTTTGCTTGTATTCGACAATTGATTATAACGTTAACTGTAAACGATGTGGTATTATTTATAGTATTATAATTGATTATAACATTTAAGCAAAAGCATTTTACACAAACACAAGCGATTCAAATAACATTATTCCAACTATAATTTATTCATTGTTACCTTGTGTATTCTCTAGAAACCTACATGTTTTTGGAACTTAGAAATTAGCAAATATTTTTTTTAGAATTGTATATTAATGTTTTTGCTTAATGTATTAATGTTATATACGTAATAAAAATGATAACTTTATAGAAACAAAGATACATTATCAATGCAAAATAATAAATCAATCAAAGGCATAAAAAATGTTAAACTTATGAGATAATATACAACTACATTATTATAATAGAAACAACTTTGAAAACTAGTTTCTTTTTTAATACTTTTGAATAAAAATTGTTTTATTAATACTTTTGAGACAAAAACATTTACGTAATCTTGCTTAAATCGATTATAATAAATTATTTTTTCAGAAAATATTAATATCAAAAATATGTAATTTTCTTTTTGATAAAATGTTTCAGATTAATTTGTTGAAAATGTCAAAAGTCACTTTTTTCATTTTTCTTTGCTTTAATATTTCTTCAAAATATAATTTATTGAAATCATATATTCATTTTAAACTACATTTTTAATAAAAAAAATATAAATCTTGAAATTAATATTTTAATTGTTTATTATAGTATTTAATTATATGTAATTAAATGTTATAATTATATGTAAATAAAAAATATATGGACATTATTACCAATCAGAAAATTAATACAAAATTATTTCAGACTTCAGTAGTATCAACTTATTCTAAATAGATAGAAAAAGATATAAATTAGAAATCAAACTCAATCATTCTCTATTTGAGCTAATAAACCTTTATACATTTACTTAACATATTAACACCCAGATATAGAAATATTCTCTTAAAATAAAAAAAATCTTTTCTGCAGATAAACATATATCTTTCAAAAAGTTAATGACTTAACTTTTATCAAAACATAAGTTAATTAAAATAACGACGACTTTAACAGTATAACATCATTGAATAATTGATTGAATTCATAAATGATTTGATTTCTTACACCAATAAATCGAATTCGGCAGAATGTTTATGATAAGTCATTAAACAAACATTGAATTGACGTGAACAGTTTGAATAGCATCTTCGTTCGGCGGACAAGACTTTTCCCGCGTCGACGTTTCACAAACTCCGACCCCTTCTACGCGCGTTCTCGCCGTTGGACGAAGTGGGAGGGAAATCCCTGAGCTTCCCGAAATTCCCAAGCGGCGGCGACACCTTCCAACGCGCGGAGCAAACGTCGACGTGAGACGTGAGTCACGCGTATATCGCGAGGGAGGGATGGCTTATTCGCGAGGAGTGGGGCGTCATCATACACGGAGGAGAAACGCTTTGCTCATATGCGAAATATTATTCACAAAGACCCGAATAAAGATAGCAATACAATGTTCGACTGGTCGAAAAAAAATTACGCGTTATAATTTTGCTCGAGTAGAATAGCTAAACGAGGTCGCCTAAATGAAATGTCATGAAACAGTTTGTTGCACGAACAAATCGAATCACAAATAATTGTGTACTCATCTGTACATCAGTATGTATTTAGTTATTTACGCAGTTTTCAGTACTATATCGTATAGTATGTCATTTGACTGAATGTTTAAGTACACTTATGATACGATTTGTCTAAATTTATTGCAGTATTGTAAATCATATAGTTTAGATCTGAGTCAGAAACTTTTTCGATATTGCGAATTGTAGAATATTTACAACCACTGACTAAACTTATGACGAAAACTACGACTGCTTATTGAATTTATACAATTTCATTTCTCCAATTTCATTCTCTTAATTAATATCTTTTTTGTTTTGCTTTTTTTGCTTTTGTTTTATTTTTTATTTATTAAAGTAGTGCAAGTTTAATAAATCATCTTTTTCTCTGTACAAAGTAAATGTATGCTAATTAATTAAAAGTAAGTACGACACCGATAGGGAAAAAAACAGCTATAATGTTGTGAAGAAAAACAGTGTCGTTTTGTACAGATATACTGACGGTATTAAACAAGAGGGAGAAAGAAGGAGTGAGAGAGAGGGAGACGGGCGCACGACATGTCGGCCTCGAAATAGAATGCGGAGGCTTATTTCGGATGCACCCTGTCTCATTGGTCTAGTGCAGGGCCGGTCTAGACCTCCAGGCTAGACTCTGTTTAGAGCTTTACGATGTGCAAGCGCACTTAGTAGATATGATTAGAGGACAGTTCACTCGACCCAGCTGCAAATACTTTCGAATCACGCGTATATGTCTTTTCCGCACTCAACCGTCCTTTCATTAATTTGACAAAAGATCGATATTCATACTTTATTACACTTCCATGTAAAATGTCATATTTTCAATTTTACTATAAATATAGAATGTACATTTTTAAGATTCTATATGTATTTCAACATTTTTTTATTAGACGTTTAAATATATATTAAAATAATCTTGTACAAAAATATGATTTTCTACTGTTTTTTTATATTGAATATAAGAATTGGAAAACAAATAGAACTAAATTAGTTAAAGATTTTTCGCTTTAAGGTATCATTTTGGCTTAATTTGTTAAAAGACGTTAATACAATGATTTCTTTGGAAATAAATTATTTGCGTGACAATGTATTATTTAATTATCTTGCATAAATGATTTGATACAAAGATAAAGTAATGAATTGTCGTTTCTTCTTTTGAAAAGACATCTTCTACTTAAATCAAAGTTTAATTAAAAAGCCTCGTTAAAATTTCGAAATTTTGCTTATAACTAATTCATTTTAATCAATCGTCCCGGATTTCTGCGAGTTTCTCTCACTGTCAATCTTAAACACAATGACGCCTGTGAACAATGATGTCCAAGTTTCACCGTTTCATTTCCGAAAAAAGAACAAAACGAAATCTCGTCGTGATCTAATTAGTTGAACGTTAGTTGCGACTTTTGCAAATGCGATTGTTAAATTTAA
This sequence comes from Gryon sp. ZL-2020, assembly GCA_022817425.1. Lineage (NCBI taxonomy): Eukaryota > Metazoa > Arthropoda > Insecta > Hymenoptera > Scelionidae > Gryon > Gryon sp. ZL-2020. Next base: position 4,451 of record JABFPJ010001187.1, on the reverse strand, counting down.
GCAGTCATCTTGTTGAGTATCAAAAAGCGTGATAATTTGCCGCCAACGACTGACACCCAAAAATTACTAAGAGTCTTTTTCTTTGACATCAAACAGTCGCTGATCTTCCTCATTTATCCCGAAGCGGAGCAATAGCACGGTCGCGTGGTTCTATTAATAAACAGCAGCAATCTTGCAGTCGACACTAACCAAGAGTATCGGATCTCGTATCGTTGGTCGTGGAATTATAACGATTTGGGATCGCGTTCTTTGTTCGTCTCCATCTCTTTATCTCTGTCTCTCTCCTTTTCTGTTCATCTCTTTCTCGCTTTCGGTCCGCGTGTGTTTGGCTTTTTTCTTCTCTCTCCTGCAAATCCGACCCGTCCAGCTATACCTCTGCGCTTTCTCGGGAAAAAGCGACCGAATAAGATTCGCGATTATTAATCCCACCGGCGTTATTTCTGAAATAAGTGATATAGGGATGAGAAGAAGAAATAGACAACAAAGACAAGCGATGCCGTGATTCACCCACACGCCCAAAAATATCCAACTCAGTTCACATTTTTCCTTATCCATTTATATTGACAACGAAACAAATCGACCCGATGTTTCATCCACAGTTCTCGTGATACCAAATTTAACAAAGAGAAATTCATTGTGAAGAATTTTTTTTTCATTCTTTATCATCATCCGTTATTTTAATTATTAAACGTCGTTCTATAATTGGTTTATTTTTTGAATGGTTAATGGGCAATAATGACGGCAAATTGACGGAAATGAGTGCATAAATTGTATTCGTTCATAAATCATGGATCGCTTATACATATTATGTTTACGCAGCACTCTCGGCAGATGGCGCTACTTGTCTGCAGTGACTTATGTATAAGTGGAAGCTGTGACAAGTGTCTGACAAACGCACGAATTATTGAACGACCAGTAACGACGGACATAAATCCCGACTTTGCACAATGTTTTATGAAAAATTCGAAAACTTTCTTTTTTTTTTTTTTTTTTTTCTTTCATCATTATTATTATTAGTTTTTCAATTCATTCATATCGCTTCTTGCCAGCTAATATTTTGTATGACGATTAATCCGGTTTGGGGTTTTTTATTTGAAAGGCGCGATGAATATCGCGCAAATTCGCTTTTGTTGCAATTTAAATAATTAATTATGAAAAGAAACAAATTTAGATAATCGAGCTCGATAATGCCTCTCGGTGGTCGTAGTCTTTCGCTTCACAATGAAAAGCCCTTCGAAACGAAACGTTTCTCCCGTGGACTATTGTTCTCGCGAACGATCGATGAAAGTAGCAAGATAGTTAGCACTTCATTTTGTTCGGGAGCTCTTCATCGATATCGCTAATCTGCGTATCGCGTTCGACAAACGCAGGGCGTGCCGAAAACATAAACTCAACAGCCAAATACAACGAGAGAGTGAGATGGAAATAAGTTAAGCGGTAGCCCTGCGTTTGTATGTGGCCAACGTTAATTTGTAGGTAGAAGCGAATGTTAAATTGGTACTGACCACACACGTTTCGATATATTCGCAGCTCACTCGCTCATTCTCATCCTTTCTCTCTGTCATTCTGTCTCGCTCTTTTTTCCGTCTGTCTCTCTCGTTTACTCTCACACTGCGAACGGGTGCGCGAGTATTGGCGGCTATCGTGCGTCGTGCATGTCGTATGTGCAACAGATGCGCTAGGCACGCAAGCCGCGTTCAATGAGACGCGCGGGTCGCGAACTCGGGGACCTTCCAGCTCGACCTGCATTTCGAATATTTGGCAAAGCATCGGCTCACGACTTTGTCCGATATCGCACTTGTTTTAATCGTGTTACATTTTATGAACACGTGAACTGTTTTGTTTGATCTCTGAACTGAAGAGAACTTTTCATTTTTTTTTACTTTTGGATGTTGCTTATGTGTTATAAAATTACATTAACACTTTAAAACATATTTGGAGAATTTCTTTCTTATTTAAAACATTACTTCAACGATTACATATTTATCTTTTTCAAAGTTACATTTTACTGTACTAATTATAGTTTGTTTGTATTAATTTGATTGTACACAATTATTTATAATTTTAAGAGCATAATAATAATCATATGATTATTTATATATATATATAATAAGCATATGCTAAAAAATGAAAAACATTTTCAATTCAAAATGAATACATAAACTGTTGTTTGTATTATAATACTACTAAAATAATAAAATGTGTTCTTTATTTATTCAAGAATTGATCATGTTTATTTAAAAAAACATAAATTACAGAGGACTTGATTTACAAGCAACATACATAAATTTACACTCATGTCAATTAATTGAATGGAAGTCTGAAAGTTTGAAAATGTGAGCTCTGAAAGGAGAAAACGAATGGCATTTGATCGGCGGTTATTCGATATTCCGATAGCGCAGCAATTGTCATCGTCTGTTGTTGCTACCGGTCTGTTTCTCGTCTCGTAGCGAGGTCTATTCAAAGGTCGCTTGGATCTCATCCAAATTCCAAATCGTGCGGCCACAACAGCAGTAGCGCGCGCTCGTATCGTCGTTTCGCATAGCGTCCCGTGGCGATGCCGAGGCTTAAGTGAATTCAAAGTGAGCCGTAAACCCGGGGTCTAAATAAACCTCACGAGCGTGTACATACGTCCCGCGAGCGAAACTCGCTTGGCCGCGGCTGATTTACAGGACGATCGTTTCTCTCGAGATATACGCCTAATGCATTCGTCGATGAGCTGCGAAAGCTTCTTGCTCACGCACTTTGTCATTGTCAATTTTCAGCATCAAACAATTTTGTTCCTCTAACTTTATTGGTTAATTTTCTTTATGTCTGTTTTTTTTTCTTTTGTTTCACAATGACGATGAAACTCGCTGATGAAAGTCATCAAAATTTGCACGAGTTTATTGTCAAAATTTATGCGCGCGAATGAACAATTATTATTGTCGACAGATACCACGGCTACTTTACATGATTAGTAGATATGCCGAGCGTGGAGTTTAGTGAGCGAGCATGCGAGCAATTACCCAAGAAACATAATTTATGCGAATGCGAGTAATGTAAACTTTCTGGCAGAGCGGCACACAAGAAACACGCCGTTGTGTTGTCGTTTTGTTACATTTCTCGCGAATTTCCTTCCTTCTTACTTTTCATTCCTCTTAGTCGTACAAATTGACTTATAGAGACATCGTAAACAGTATTAATTAAAGCATATTGGCAACTTGCAATTAAATATTTATTCGTATCCTCTTAGTTTGCTAAAGTTGTTTATTTTTGACACACAACTATTGCAATCATAAATTAATTATTATAACTGATTTTCAATTGCATAACATTTGATACTGTTTATATAAAACATATTGCATTTTAAAATAAACAAAAGTGGTTTGTCGAGTAGTGAAACAATGTAAAACCCGAGTTTAACCGTTTCATCTTATCCAAACAACTCATTCAGCTTTCAACTATGACAATTTCAATGTACCATCTATGCAAAGCAAACGTGTATCGAATTGTAATAAAGTAACAGACGAAAATACGAAACATAACATGACAGATAAAGTGAGTGTTCAAGTCCCGTTGTGTCAGATTAAGTGAGAGTTAAGTTGAATGAATTATAAATGAAATTACAAGTACCGTAAATGCACGTTGGATTTGTTTCGTGCGAATTCGCATGGTCGAAGTTTTATGTGCGGTTAATTGGACCAATCAATTACGCCAATTAAAATTAATTGTTTCGCACAATTCGTTGATTACTGGCTCGCCAAGATCTTGCAATAAATCATGCCTGCTAACGATCGTTCGGTTGCGTTAAGTTGGTTTCGGCAAGTTATTATATGTAAATATTATATTATATCGATGACTTAACGACGATCCATCGGCGTAATGTGTGTAACGTACGGGTGTGAAAATGCACACACGGCCTAATTATTTGGATCATCGTGTCAAGCGGTTGGCCGTTGAAAATCGTTAAATCATGGATAGTCATCGCATCGCCAATTAGCACCCAACGTCGAATGAATATTCACGTGGACGGCTGACCGACCGTCCTGTCCGTCCGTTCGTTCGTTCGTTCGTTCATTCGCTCATCGTCACGCAAATGCTGCCCCGTAATCCACCAAGTGAACGTACAAGCGATACGAAATTACCTATTTTATACAATTTTGTATTTACGAGCACTGTTCACGAAACATTTACATTGCCATTTGAGAAACAATGATACGATGTTTAACGTTATTTGCGCTATTACCATTGCAAATCGCGTTTCATCTTAGTTAAATTAAGAATAATTCGCCACCGATATATTTATGGCATCGTATTTATAAATATTCAATTCCGCCGTGCCTTTTTTCTGACGTTTTTATCGCGCAAGATTTAACGGACGATAGCGAATTTGAATCGCGCAACAATACAAAACGAGAGAGAGAGAGAGAGAGAAAAAAAAAGAAAAGTGAAGTGTCGAAGAAGACTCA
>JABFPJ010001186.1:0-27898 GCA_022817425.1 Gryon sp. ZL-2020 | reverse complement strand
CCCAAACAACCACATTTTTTGTTGTGAGTTAACTGTGAGTTAACAGTGAATTCACATGTAAATCAAAAATGAGTCACATGGGACTTACATGATATGCACAATTTCCTACTCTGTGTGACCTAATTGTGAGTCACTGTAATTAAGTCACAGCTAACTCGCAATAGGTTTACAGTGACCTCACAGTCAGTTCACATGTTATTTCACAGTGAGTTCACAGTGGCCTCACAGTGAGTTCACAGTAGCTTCACAGTGAGTTCAAATGTGATTTCACTGTAACTTGATTGTGACGTTCTCTAGCCATAATATGAATGTAACAAGAATTATCTTTTTACATTTATATAATAACATTCTTTATAAATATAAAAGATAAGCCTTGACTACGACTAAAATAATTCTTAAGTTATTATGGCCATAATAGTATATTATGGCTGGAGAACGTTCTCTAGCCATAATAATATTATGGCTAGATCAAGCCATATAATATTATTATGGCTCTAGCCATAATAATATTATGTCACAATCAAGTTACAGTGAAATTACATTTGAACTCACTGTGAAGTTACTGTGTCCCATGTGACTCATTTTTGATTTACATGTGAATTCACTGTTAACTCACAGTTAACTCACAACAAAAAATGTGGTTGTTTGGGTAGCCACGAGGTTAAAGTACGACGGCTTATTAAGAAACAGCGCAGGTACCCAGTTTCAAACTCAGAGAGGGATTTTTTTTATGTTATAGTATATTTTGCACCAAGGGAAATGAACAAGAAAATTCGCTACCGAATGCGAAATTTACAATCCGAGCCGAAGGCGAGGTTTGTAATCGCATAAGGAAAGAATTTTCTTTTATTTTCCATAGTGAAATAGATATTTTCGCTGCTAGGCGTGAAAATTTGGCTGTTAGGCGTGATATTTTGGCTGCCGAGCGGGGAGTCTAACCTCGCTTCGCTCGGTTAGCCAATCCCCGCTCGGCAGCACAATGAGGTGCTTTTACGCCAAGCATCGAACAATATTTTTCTTGATACCTCTTGTCAAAGTGCTGCTTTTCATGACTGAAAGCAGCCGTAAAAAGTGAAACTTTCACGGCTGATTTCAGTCATGAAAAGTAGCACTTTGACAGGAGGTATCAAGAAAATGATATTTTTCGCCACAAGGGAGTGGAAAATGCAGTTTCTTTAAAACCCTCTAGAGATGGAGACTGCATTTTCTATCACTTATTTTTAATAAGTTATTTTCTTCCATATATTCTCGTTTTATTTTCTATTAAATGAACTAATATATTAAATTTAATAACATACAGTTATTTAAAATAAGAAAGTGTAGAGCAATTTTATAATCTCATCTACATCTCGTACATAGAAATTGAGAACTTTTGTATGAGGAAAACATGTGTTGCCGAAAATTTGTCCAGTCAATTTACATAAGCCAGCGTGGATGCGCTGTTGTCACGTTCTAGATACACACATTAAAAAAATGATGAACTAATTTTTTATTCTCTTTTTCAGTTTGCAAAACATCGCAATGTTTATCGGAATCTCTGTTGAATGAATTAACTGGTTGATGATCGCAGGAATTGTTTTATATATAATTCTGTATACACTTTGCGACGTTCGATCATCAATGGGTTAATATTATATTTCTTTTCCAGAAATAGTAAACACAATTTTTAAGAGCCGTAAAATAAATGTGCGACGAAATAAAAATGAGACAATTGCAACAGATTTCCTTTTCTGGTTTTGTTGAATTTAAATTGAAGTTAATTTATTTCTTTAAAATTCTGATGTATTTATGTACATTTTTAAGTATAAACTTCATTTAAGTATAATAATGTCTATAAAAGTAATTAATTTATAATAACTGATTTAACTGAATCAAATAACTTTATCAATTAAAGTAATAAACGATTATAAAAATAAAACATACATTCTTTGTAACTAAAGTGGTTTCGATAAGGTTTGACAGACTCTTCTCAATCTACTAAACATTGATTTAAAATAAACTATAATCATGATTGGGCCTTTTATTCGAAAAAGTTAAGCCGGTTTGATGCACTTCCCTGCAAAATTTATGTCTTTCGAAAACAAAAAAAAAAGTTAGCTACGAGTACGGGTCAAATGGTTTCATGAGTAAGTCGTAAATTGTCGTCATCAGTACTATCAAATAATTTTCATCAAAAAGTCCAGGGTTCTTTTAGCTGTCTACGCATATATATATATATATATATATATATACACGTCCTCTTTTTCGCGTATTTTCTTTCTTAAATAAAATTCAAACGTTATCTGATTTAGTTCAACAAAAAAAAGATCAATTAAATTTTTGAAAAAAGATAATTATTTGGAACTTGAATGTGTTCGAGTAAAAGTTTATAGCATTTTTGTGAAGAGAAGTTTAAAATTTGGCTAAAAACCAAAAAGGAATAATAAAGTTTATATAACAAATATATTGTTGTAATTATTTCGATCAGTAAGAATTCTTAATTATGATTACGACGATAATAATAATAATAATTGTTATTACCTGAATTATCGTTAATATATGGAAGAAAAAAATTTTCTCATTTTATTCTTATTACATTTATGTTCATGAAACATTCTTTTCCTGATACCTATGTTATTATACTTAATTGATATTGTAATTTTGTTCTTAAGTCAGACAAAAATACATATTTATTTAATAATATATTTTTTAAATATAAAAATACATATAAAAATCAAATTTATAATACAAGTTTAAGGTAACATAAGAACATGTAAATTCGTATAAATAATTTTATGATAATTTTCTTTATTGACCCATCTCACAAACAATATTATAACTTATTGTCACTGCAAAAAGGCGTTTTCTACGAAAAATTTTTGTTCTTATCTTTCTTAAACTGAGAAGTTAGATACTTGGCCAAAACTTTTTACTGACAAACTATCTTTTGGAAATACATACTTAACATATAGTTGCACATATATACATATATATCAGGTCAAATGTTTTCATACATCGTCATCAACTAATGTTATTTCTCCTGAAGTAAGTCAAACGTAATATATTGACAAACCGAGTGTGATTGAGTAGTAGATTTCTATCTTATACAAAAAAAAAAGACTTGAATCCTGAAAATGTGTAATAAGGACAAGTTTTTTAATTAAAGTGTCACAGATTTTTAGACAGCAAATTATAATTATAAATGCTACAATGTACAATTATTGAAAATTAATGCTCTTTAAATTGATTTAATATATTCATTGTATGATATTAATATAGAAAATTGATTCTTTTGCCTCTGAACATTTTTTGTCATCCTTTTAGTGGGCGAGACAAGTTAACGCAATAAAATCCTAATCGATTGAAATCTTGTTTGCAAAACAAAGCAAATGCCTCCATACATAAAATATAACAGCTTTTTTAATCTCAATATTATTTTAACAGAATTTTTTCACAATTTTGAGAGTATATAGAAATATTAGATGGAAAAATATAATTAAAAAAACAAATTTAAGCACCTTTAAAGCATAGTCTTATATATTTTTCCAAGCATACATATAATAAATTAAATTTTTGATTTTTAGTTTAGCATTTTCTTATTCTCTGTCACTTATTTATACATTTCAAATCAATATCGCAAATTGAAACAAAGATTTCTTATGTAATTAAGATCATTTGAATTGCTTATCGTGAACAATGACTACGTCTCACTTTATCACATGTAAATATTAATAAAGTTTATAGTTTACATTTGATGTATAATGAAAGATAATTTTCCGTATTAATAAGTGTAAAAAAATAAATCCGCAAGTATTGAATTGTTGCCTATGAGGTCTTAAAAAACATTTTACACAAGATAATAGTATATTTCTAGAGATTATATTTTTCTCTAGTATAAATTAGGGAGTTTTCGGAAAACGGTATTTTTCCCTACCTTTTAACGAGAAATATCGTACGCAACATCGGCGATGATCCGAAATCCGTTTTTTCATCTCGCTTGTTACGTAATAATTTTAAATTGTTTTTTAGAGTATATAACCTATTATTATTTAAATTCGGAGTTCTGCATTTAATCCAAGAAATATGTTCTTCTTTTTATTATCAACCATTCAAGCCAGTTTTCATGTAATTTTTTGGTAATATTTTGTTAAATATTCTTATTTACATGATTATTAATGTTAGTTAAATGAAACGTGTGATATAGATTTAAACTTTTTCTAGATATGAGTGTTCTAATGTAGGTCTAAATAAGAGATAATAAATAAAAAAAGTTGTAAAAGTGAAGATAAATGAAGAAAAGACATAATTTTCCATTAATTAATCTTTATATATTCGTGTGACAAACAACATATTTCAAGATAAGTTTAAATGTTTATAATATTTATGGACAGTTTATGTCCAACTTGTGAGTGGGACGTAAGTTCTTTTTTCTTTCTACAGTACAGTTAACAATGGAACATCTGTTTGCAATATTAAATTTGACACTTTAAATATACAATGAAAAAAAGAATTCATCGAAATTCCTCATTTTTATTGCTATATTGCAATCTCAGAGGAAATTAATTAAACCTTAAAGAGAAAAATGAGGCAAATTGATGTTATAATAAAAATGTGGCTATAAAAACAAAAAGTTTAAGTGCATGGTTCACTAAACGAAAATTTTTTATTGGTTCTTTTCGACTATTAATATCGTGATATTAAAAACGTAAAAATAATAATCTATGGATTATTGAATCTAGTATATCGTATGGTTTTAGAGTATTAGATTTCTCGACAGCCATAACTCGAATAATGTAAATTTAAATTAGTCAAACGTGTTGTTCCATTAAATTTCAGCAACTCTAATATATTTTCTTTGTACATATATATTCATATGTCTAAATTTCCGGTTTTGCTTTTGTACATAAATTTGAATGCGCACAAAAAATTTTAAACATGGATTAAATAAATATTCTTAGGCTAAATAATTATATATGTAAATGTAAAGTTTATAAAACAATTACTGCAATTTTAATTTGATAAATTCAAATGGTATTTGACTAATTACTGAACAGTATATTTCATTGCACAGTATACTATGCATATAAGTTATCTAATGATTGTCAACAAAAAATTAGTTAACGCATACCTCTAAATAAAATTGCAGCATTCTAGGTGCATCAATTAAACTTTCTCGATGCTCCGAATTTTATTCTGTGGTAATGAAACTTACTTTGAATATTTAGAATACATGCCCCTACGGACGAAGATATATCTGAAATTAAATAAACTGCATGTAATATTTATTGCCGCTTTTCAGTATATTAGATATATAATCCTCTATATTTTGTCTATATTTTCAAGCTCCAATACTTTGATATATATCTTGGGTATATATGAAATATAGATTTTATATTTTGTATATATATTTGGATATATTTTTGTTCGTAGGGGTGGAGCAAAATGCATAAATACAAAATGAATATATATAGTATTGGGATATCACATAATATTAGGTGTATATATATATATATATATCTATATATTAACTGTAAAAAGACATTTATATGCACTTTAATATTGTTTTATTTGTTATTTCTCTTTTTTCTTTCTTGTTTTATTCGAATATTTCTAGACATTTCTATGAATAAAATATTTGTCTACTATTTTCTATACATATTGTGCACTGTTTAATAATATTTTTCCATTGAAATATAATATGTATCTTTTTGACCAACAGAAATATATCAATTTCCATAAATTAATTGTCCGTAATTCACAAAAAAAAACCAAACCATCATTCCGTTTTAATTTCAACCCTTTTTAATCTGTCTACATTCAATCTGCACTTTGAATTTTAAAAAAAGTACCTACATGCAAATAATTCAATTTCGATATTTATATAAACAAATTAAACGATTATCAGTAGCATTTCTCGATGACTAATGGTAATGAGCATTTGTCACCTTATCGCTTTACGTCACGGACGTCACGTACAAAGCACGACTACGAACACGATACTCACTAGTTCACGCAGACGCTATGACACGAGCACTTGCATCGTGTAAAAAGAGAAAGCAAGTGAGACAGCGGAAAAGCTGAGAAAGAAAAAAACGGAGGCAGAGAGAGATAGCACGATAGATAGATAGAGAAAGTGGGAAGGGGATTCCCTCAACACGCGAGGGGGAGTACGGCCTTTCGCACCCACACAGTCAGCACTTGAGGCACCGAAAATGTGTCTTGAATATCGTAGTGGATTCGCGCAGAAGCATAACGCTCGATTCAGCCGGTGCGATGAATGTTGTGCTCGTTCCGACCGAATCTCGGATTTAGTTGATGTCCACCTCCCGTGTTGGTCGGGCGTTCGAGGCTCACGCTCATTGTTAGCAGAGCGTCGAACGTGACATCAAGTTTCAAGATCATCGATCCACAATTTTGATGAACTAATCTTGCGGGACAAAACATTTTTTTGCGAACACGAGTGCCTACTAAAGTTACAAAAGACAACTAAGATAAAACGACGACAACATATTTGAGACACGAAAAACGTCAAAGAAAAAAAAAAGAAGAAGAAAAGAGTTGAACAAATTAGAAAGACATAGAGAAAATTACAGTGCAAAATTTAGGCGACGACAATATTAGCAAAAGAAGATTCATTAACAATGATCAAGACAAGTAATGATGTTGATATTTAGCCAATAGAAAAGGACAACTAATGTTAAGCTACAGTTGACAATACTAAATGTAATAGAGATTATTTTTTAAGCCCACATAGAGTCGTTATATATTAGATGTTTATCGGATGTTGATTAAAAGGGAAGAAAGCGCGATCACGAGGGTCGAGACGCGTCAATTGAAAGTCGCAACTTTACGTCGAGGCCCACGTGGATCCACGTGAGATCACCGAGTGCTGGCGCTAATCATTTGACACTCTTGACTTATCATCTTGCTATTACGGTTTAAAAGTTGAAAGTGTCACGGCAGATGTAAATTTATGTGATATCTCGTGCCAAGAAGATTACGCTGAAAAATATAAAGAAAGAAACGTCAGACAAAAAAGTTCTATAGATGGTATATATTTTTATGCTGGGTTGGGGGATGATGAATTCAAGTGATAGTTGAGCTTGTTAATTAAGTGTTGCAAATATTTGCAGATAAGTTTTTTTCGTTGGTAAGTGTTTTTTTCATCTTATAGGTTTTGCAATTTCATAGAGTGAAAATAATTTCTCTTTTTTTCCTTTTCTTTCTTTTTAAGAATCCGAAAATTTCGCCTTTTTGATTTCACAGAGAGTTTAACATCAAAGAAGCAAAGAGAACCGAAAACAAATTCAATTACGAAAACTTCCGGACTTGGTCGCAGACTTTATTTCACGCGACAATTAGTCAGTCGAGAAGAAGTTTGCTAAGAAAATTTTAGCTTGAAATTTCATTGCTGCAATTTTATGAAAAAAAACGTGTAATAAACAATGATAAAATAGCGCAAACTATTCGAACAAGAACTTTATTTCTTTCAAAAGTTGTTTATTTACACTTTGTTTGTTCGAAAAAGGCTCGGAGATATAAAACATGTTTTAATCCGTTATTTTTGTAATTCATAATTTAGATATTTTTATAAATATGTCAAAAGTAACGTTATTTATATATTTAAAAGTTGGTTTGATATAAATAGTTTTCAATTTAAAATTAAAATTGATTTTTACGTTCAACTTAATTGACGTACCTCAATTTTTTTCGTCGAACATTTATTTATTGCGCTTGACTTATGTGCATTTTTCTTCTGATAAAATATATTGGTTTCCTGGCAATATATTACGAGTTGTTTTTACAGAAACTGTGGTAGCGAAATTTTTCGGACGCATCGCAAATATCTCAGACACTTAAAAAGTAGTGGGATACAGTGAAGAATTATTTCTCGTTCTTTACATTTTTGAACTTGAAAACACTATCATTCATAAGGCATCAATAAAGAAAAAATCCATTTTTTGATTTATTCCAATTGATCATTTAAAATAAATTTCATGACCGCGAAGCCATGCGTATTTTTTATAAAAAGTAATGGAAAGATTGTTGAAAACCAATGGAAAAAAAAATTTATTACCTAATACGAAAAAAAAAATTAGTAAATTCTCGAGTATTCTAATTAGAATTTGATAAGCAAATAAATTGGATTATTACGCCATTAGTTTTGTGTTGAAAATAAGTTCTTGTCATTATTGTCAAGTAGCACTTTTGATTTATAATTACAATATACATAGATTTATTGCGTGAACAAGACTTGCATTATTTATATCCGTAAAGGATGCGCTGTTTTCACCCAACTGCGATAATTTCTCCAAGATTAGTTAAGTTGCGATCACGTATTTAATGTGACTTTGTAATGTTATTTATCGTGTTTTTCATTGTTACATTATTTCGCCTAGTGATTTGCATTTACTTATGACTATTTCATGTTCGAAGTTTGACTCACTTAATCGGGAAACAATAAGCGATAAGCATAAAACGTATTTGGTTGCTTAGAATTTCAACACTGTTTTCGCCTTATTTCTTTTTATATAAATACGTATATATTTTATCGATGACATTTTTAATTGACTTTAAAAAGTAGAAATAATAATGAAGATAATATAATTCTACATGACAAACATTTTTGTCCAATTTCAGAATGAGTTAAGTCGAATATTTTATCGAGATGTAAACTGTTTTTCATCGGATAGAATTTTAAGGAATTAACTTTTTGTAAATAAATTTTCATTTCTTGTATTAACTTTTACTACGCAGTTTCTCGAAATAAAAAGATAATTAAAAAATACATTTTGAAGATTAATTGTTTAATACCTCGAATAAAAAATAGAAACGGATTTATTCGTTACTTTTCAAAGCGATTTATTTAAAAACAAAACAAGTCAAATAATAGATATTATAACTTTTTTAAAAAATTAACTTATTTTATCGTACATCAACTTAATTTTTACTTTTATCTTTGCAAAATAAAGTTAATCTACTGTGAATTGTATAGACGGAGAATACGGCTAACGGTTGACGTTTTTATGATAAAAGGCCTAACCTTTTATCAAAAATTATTTGAAAAATAACGCATTAATAAGCGTTGTGATCCGTTTATCCGAAAGGACTCAGCGTTTAAATAAACAAATCCGTCGTTCATGAGAAATAAATATAACGATTACTTTCTAATATTTTCTAATAAAAGGTTTTTTTAGGGTCCTTATGAAAAAAGCGTCAATCGTTTAACTTATTCTATGTGAATTTATATTATAAAATTAAATTATAATATAATAAAAGTGTTATAAATTATATTCATAGATAAATTATGAAATTTTATAATAATAAAATAGAAAAGAAAATAAAAAGAAAAGAAATAGTACAATAGTTACAATAGTACAGTAGTTACAATAATATAAATATTATTGTAATTTTGTTTGTCATATTCTAAGATGATGAAAATTATGAGATGCGCTAATAAAATTCATTTTCGACAAACTGAATTTACGTCTAAACTCAAACGATAAATTTAATGTATAAACATATATTATGCCAAATTATTTAGCCAAACTGCCTGCATTAAATTATCGATGAAAATATTTGATTTCTTCTTTAATATTTCGATCAGTCTACGAAATACACAAAATTCTGGTTGTTAAATAAAGAAGGCAAACGATATGTGCTGAAACTGAAATACGCAATGAATGTTTTGGGTTTTTTTTACTTTTAATTGATTACATTAACAAGCTATTTATTAATATTTGCTGCTTTTTCTATTGTGACAGATTTAATATTAGATTTATTGTTATATTTATTAATAAAATTTCCACACTCTTAGCGATTACATTATTGCATGCATAAATTCCTCTTAAAATAAGAATGTTCTATTTATGTTAAGAATAATTATCTTAAATATAGATGAAGCATAATTTTCAAGCGACAGAAAAATTTTAAACCATTAAAATTATTTTTATTTAGTTTTCAGAAAAACTTACAAGAGAATTATACACTTAATTGTAAACAATTATATGCTTAATATTAGAGGATTCTACTTAATATTTTTTTGAAATATTTATATCTTTTGTAATTTAAAAAAATTTAAATAAAAATATATAAAATAAATAAATGAAAAAAAAAATAAAAAAAAAAACAAGTATACTAAAAATAGAATATATTCTATATCGAAACTTTTAAATGTCATAATTTGTATAGCAAAACTAATTGCATGTTTGATAATTTAAATGAAAACTATCTCGGTTGTTTAAAAAGAACATACATTTCTATTCCAAACTAAGATTTAGATAATACATGATAAGAAGTTTGCTATCTTCGACATAGCTTTCGTAAATAACTCAAGTTATTAATAATTATACAAGAAAGAACCAACCATTAATCATTCAAATATCTGAAATTTAATTATATAATGAATAATTTTAAAATATCAATATTTGTTCACAAAATGTGTACTAAAAATTGTATGTTCAAATTTTAATGAAAAACCGGAAAATAACTTTGCAAATGTCGAAATTCAATTAGCGATTTTAATCAGAATCAAAAAACATAAGAAAATTCGCCACGAAATTCTTAATATCATCTTTACTAATAATGCTTTTAATAATATTCATTTTAGATTAAATGATTAGACATGGAATCCATTAATTATCAACAAGTGTTCTTATTGTTCATATTAAGTATCATATAATTTTTTACCTTGAGAATCTTAAGAATCCTATATGTACAAGCACAGATTTTTCCAAGTCACGAAACACTTCTTATAATTTATTTAACAATATATTAAATTTAAATATATTAAGTTTTAAAAAAATTAAAAAAAAACAATATATTAAGTTTAAATTCTTGTGTATCTTATGAACTTTATCCAAAGCGAATCTGTAATTTCTGAAGAATTGATTTTTCTCATTTGAAACTTCAGATGTGAAGATATTAAAGGTACTACACATAAAAAATCACGTTCAAACATAATATTAAATCGGTCGACGAGTTTCTATTTTCTGACAAAACTTTCACATTTTATGTTCGATAAAAAGCAATGTTTACAAGCTCATATACGAAAATAAATTGTTCAGATATTAAATAAAAATCGATAACTTTTCTAATTAAATTAGTTTTTTTTAATTGAGTACGTAAAAAAGAAAATTTCGCATTTTTAAAGCTTATATTTCACCAATTTTCTTTTAGCTACAGCAAAAGCTTTAAGAAAATGACTCCAATATGAAGTATTTTTACAAATCCATTGTTCCATTGATTCCATTAGAGACTCGTTATCAAGAATTACATTTCAATTCCGGATGGATATAGAACATGACCTTTTTAAAATGCGAATTGGCTTTAGAAACATTTCGGTTAATGGAGCCTCATCACGCTCACTTCGATGTCTTTTTTTGACACGGGTTATTGTAAACAATCCATTTTCATCAATGCGCTATTTGAAGACAACTTTCTAGAAGCTCGTCAAATTTTCTTCATTGAATACGATTACAGTCGAATCATGTTTGAAATTAAACGTTGGTCACGAGATAATAACACAGGAACAAACTTTAAAACAAATTAGAAACAAAAGTTTTTTCTTATAAGCTACAACAACGCAAGCACTTATAGAACTTCATCACTTTCGCATGGAAAATTCCGTAATAAATTTGCATGAATGTGAAAAATGTTTTCAGTGAAAAAAGTCCATGTGTTTATGTAAAATATTTAACAAAACAATTTGCTTCTCTGATTGCTACCAGATTTTGAATAGAATCTGAAATTTGAATTCAAACACCAAAGGACTTCCGTTTCATTTGGATTTTTGTAATTCCTATCAATGCAGTACAGACGTCTCATTGTCTTCAATGTATTGACTTGCTATTATTTTTCTTGCGCTATATATCAAGACTGAATGTAAAATACGAAGCTTGGCATGGATAAGTCAGCAGAGAAGCCTAATTAGCGCGATTCTTAAACAAGAAGTCGGTGCACACTTATTTCGCTACTCAGAACGAAAAAAAAAAAAACTTTTAAAAGCTGCAGAATTTACTTTTTTTACTCATATCACACGTTTCGACGGTTCTTTACCATTGGTCGCAAGTGTCACGATAACGGTGTACGGTTTACAAACTTTTGCGCCTAATGTCAGAAACGCTACAATATACATATCATTGCAAATTATTCGAAACTACTTGCGCTTTGTAGACGTAAACAAAGCGCTATTATTTTCTGCATCCGTCTTTTGAAGTTCACGACCTTCATAGCCTTCGCGTGAGATTAAAAGCGCTAAATCAATGTTTTAATTGTTCTCGCAAATAGACGGAAACTTTTCTCTTAAGTAATAATCAATTATTATAAGCAATTTTTTATCATTTCAAAAGTACAATTTAAATGAACAAAATGAACAACATTTATGAATTATTTTTATATTTATTCATTTTAAGATTGTATTTCAAATTATTGTAGAATATAATTTGATTTATACAAAATTTTTTCTTTTATGTATACTTAAAATGACTAGACAAAAAGATGAAATTGCAAAAATTAATTGACTGAAGTTTGTTGACTCGGTAAAAAAAAGAATTATTATTGGTAACGAGTGGACACTGACCTGACTTTGCAACAGCTAAAAGCACTTTTGAAAATTACTGGCGTTGCAATTTACTTCAGTAATTTATACCCATGATGTAGAAGGTATTCACATTCAAAATGTGACAAAATTCTGGCATTGCGGTTTTTATTCTAAACAAATTACCACGCGGTGAATTTACGTCACGCTCTACCACATTTAACATCTCTCCGCAAATAAAACAAAAAAAAGAATAGTATCAGAACAAAAAAAAATAAAACAAAAAAAATAAAATAAAACTAAAATAGGCAAAAAAAGACGAAACTTTCGGATTTTCAGTCTCGTATTGTTCTTTATATTTTCATTGTGCGAAATTCTTCATTCGTAAGCATTTATGTGATTGATCGTCCTTCTTTTTGTAGGTTTTGTAGGTTTTTAGGAAATAATTACGATTAAAACGTAATAAATAAAAAGAACAACAAACACACGACAATACCAAAAATTGATATGTAAAACGTGTAATCAATTTAATACTAAATTATTAAACAATTTATTGACATTCGTTTTTACCAAATTTTAATACCAAAATGTCAAAAGCAAGTTTGGAATACGCTAAGGCGATTGAGTGTGGCGTGCCACCTCCACAGGTAATCTATTAATTATTTATTATCAGTTTTAGAAGTAGCCATTATAAACGATAAAGTTAAGTTAAAAATGGTACAATATTTAAAAAAACTCTCTACATCATCCTCGAAATTTAATGATGAAATTGAAATCAAAATTAAGATAATATATTTTATGACCCTTAAAACCATATCTTATACTTGAAATCGTATATTACAATGACAATTTATTATGTGATTAATTTTAACGGCAATATATGATTTGCGGTTACTCTGGTGCAATGCATTATAAAGCGTATTACTTAAATCAGGAAAATTATTGTTATCTTCAGACAATGTTCTAAGACGATGACGTCTCCTTAAGCAAATAGGTTAATGTTATTTTAAGGGCACACGAGCGCATGTGCAAATTACATCCAAAAATAAGCATGAATGTTCCAAATTCCTTTCGACATGAATAAAATCGTACAGCTTTTTCTTCGTGAAACATTATTGTGACTTAAGGAGGCTCTAGCACCTTAACGATTCGTCAACATCTTAAAGGATACTCATAAACGTTTCTTTGCACAAAGGAAAAGTCATTAACGATTCCGGATCTTCAAAATATACACAAATACCTTAATTCTTATCAAACTTCGTAATAAGACAAAAAATTAAGAAATTGTAATTTGACCTGTTTTATACGGATAAAGTCAATGTATCCAATAAAAACCTAATGAATGTAATTTAAAGCCAAGTTGATTAAGTAAGTGAAAAAATAAAACTTCAATTTCGTATAATAATAAAACAAACAATGTTATGATTAAAAGATAAAATGTCCTGAATTGTCATGATTTCTATATATTTTTTTAATTTTAGTTGATATTATTGGAAAAAAGGTGTTCTGTATTGTGTGGCATCGAAAAAAATTTCGAATATATATAAAAGCGCATGTCAAAGTTAAAAGAATACACGACAATATTGCATGCGTACTGTTTGTTTTCAAAAGGATTATTTCGTCCGATAAAATCTCACTCTGCTCTAATAATGTTACTTTTCAACCGCAGATATTGAATTTCGTTATGTAATTTGTATAGTTACTCATATTTTGAGCGATTTTAACGTCACATAGAAACATTCAAGAATCAATCATTTTCAAATGTATTAATAGATTAATTGCGTTAAACATTCTTTGTTCATTATTCATATATAATCAATGAGTTAACTGAAGTGGTCGAGAAAAATGAATCAGCCAAAATATTTTTATCTTTTTTTATCCTTATTATTTTATCAATTAAAAGTGTTACTGAAATGTCGCGACAAATTGTCTTTGCATATTTGCATTTAATATTCATTATCTTAAAGTATAATGACGTAATAACAACGAGCAGTGAAATATTAATGATTTAAAATGTGGATTTAAAGGTACATAAGTCAAAATCTTAATTGATATTTGACTTTGAAATAATCATTTTAACGATACGTGTTTTTGTTTCTTTTATTAATATATTATGTCCCGCTTAATATTTAAACGTCTTACAAATAAATGTAAAACTTATATTATTTACAGATTATAGACCGTTTTGTTAAAATCAGATTTTACCGCTAAAGGAAATGTCATTTTTCAATGTGTACAGTCACCATTACTTAAGCAAATATTTGTTTGCTACTTTTCTAACTATTTTGGTTGATAAATTATCAAATGCTTTTCTTTTTTTAGGCCATCGAGACCAAAATATACACGAGAAGATGGTTAATTTTGGCAATTTTCGTCGTATATAGTGCTAGCAACGCTATGCAATGGATCCAATACAGTATTATCTCCAACATTATTGCAAAGTATTACGACGTGCCGGGATTTCTCGTGGAAATGACCAGTATGATTTATATGATGACGTACATTCCATTCATTTTTCCGGCGAGCTATTTTCTTGATAAATTTGTAAGATCTTTAATTATCAAGATTATTGATTCTCACTAAGTCGTTGTATACGAAAATAATACCACATAATAGTAATAAAACTATAGGCCACATATATATATATTCCTTTGAAAATGAAATAAGGCTTGGGTCCATACATTGGAACCAGCTTTATCTAACAATAATCTTTATAAAAAGAACTTTTGAAAATCTTAAAATCCTGACCTTAATCCCGCTAAGATATTGCAAAATAAATCAAATAAATAGACAAAACATGCGTTGAAAAGATTTTAAATAAGTTAATGCAAAAATGAAAAACATAAATTGAAACACTGAATTTTATGTTTGCCCATTTAAAGGCAGACAAACGTATTTTTACATCACAGATTATGAACAGAAAATGCACTGTTTTTAATACATATGACAAATTATCTTCATGAGACCATTTTAATAAACAACTGAGAAATAGGTATCATGAGACATGTTGACACAAAATTGTGTTTCTGTTTATTTTATCAGTGACCTTCAATTGCATGTTGACAAGTATTTGACGTGAACAGATGATTTCAATTGATAGCAAAAAAGTATATGATTCTAGCGGAATCTGGAAAACTTATCATACTAGACCTGCGAAAACATTTTAATCAGAACCCGTTTTACACTAGATTAAAACAACATTTAATAACAAATGCTGAACTCTTAATAACAAATTTCAATGATATTAAAACAAGAACAAAGTATCTGTAATTTTACATGAAAAATGATGATACAGTTCCAAACTGTAGATTAGATTTTAATGGAATATTTCTATCTACAGATTATAATTTTGGGAAATAAGGTTAAGATTTAATTGAATTAGTTTTGATTCAACTCCCCACAGTAATAATTTCAAACGTGCAAGATTTTTGTTGTATTTTTGCTTTTAATATTTAAACAGTTCTTGAAATACATGTTGTTGCTTCTGATTGAGTTTCCAAAATTAGGTCACGTTCTAATCAAAAGTTCTTATTAGCAATTCACCAAAATATATTGATTCTTATTTTAGTATGCACTTCTACCATCTATGAATCAAATCGGTGACAACAACTTTTTCCCAAAGGTCAAAATTATATAAAGTTAATCTTATATCTAAATAAGTGTTATATTTAAATTACATAAAATTTATTTGGAATTTAAATTAAATTACTTTGTTGCCCAAACTAGAAATCGAGCTTTTGATTTGCTTTAGTGTATTTAGTGTTTTTAAAATAATGTTTTTTCAGAAACATTTTTCCATATTTTATGGATCAATTTTCACTTTAATACGTGATTTTCATGCAAACAGTTCTTTTTCTCTACAACGACAAAGCGCTCGACATATAAAAAATAGCGTCATTCACTGGATAAATTGCACATTTATTAGGGTCTTCGGTATGCGGCATTGTTTGGCGCCATCGGGACAACCGCCGGATCGTGGATTAAGGTGTTTAGCGTATCTCCTGATCGATTTTGGGTGACATTCACCGGTCAAACTTTGGTTGCTTTGAGTCAAACATTCGTGCTGTCCGTTCCATCAAGATTAGCCGCGGTTTGGTTTGGACCTGATCAAGTTAGCAGTGCTTGCAGTATTGGCGTATTTGGTAATCAAGTGAGTTTAAACTTTTTTTGCCTTACAACAAAAACATTACAATTGAATTTAAACGCATTTTTGTGAATAACAGAGTTTTCTCATTTTAGATATATAATTAACATATAAAATAATATTAACATAATAAAATAATATATAAAAAACATATAAAATGTTAATCATTTTAAGTGCTTTTTTTACACACTCAAGTTTCAAAACTTATTTATTTTAAATATTAATTGTAACAGTAAATTAACATCACCGAAATATAATCATCGTCAGCTCTTTATGCCTATATATATCTGTGGCTTAAAGAAAATATAAATTAAGTCCACTTTTACACATTTTGAGAAAAATGCGTTTGAATTTTTCAATTTGCATTCAAATATATAGACAAATTATTTATTTCTTCTTCCCATTTGGTGACACAATTCGATAAATATTGATTCATAAAATGAAAATATAAGGTTGTTAAAATCCGAAATTATCACTAACTCAATTTTGGCAAAAAAGGAGTTAATCGGTTTTTCCTTCAAGCCACAGATATTATGTTTATGTAAATTGAAAAGTACACATATTTCGTATACTTGATTGTAACCGCACTTAATAATTACACTCAAATTTCATTAAATTTCCGGTAAAATTTAATGCAATCAACTGACAAGTGTGTAATGTAAACAAAGTTTTTAGGTGAAAATGTACTGGAAATTTTCAGAACAATTTTATATTTAAGTGTGAATAATGCTTTATTATAATTGTTTTGCTAAATTTTTGTTGTTCTTTAATATAAATGCCGTTTGTATCAGTTGCTGGTTAATGTGTTGATTACAATATCTTTCGATATAATCTACAATTTTGCTTTTAACATATACTTGTGTTGCCAATGAGCAATATATTTAATAATAAAAAATATGTTTTACAAACATTCACCTTTTTCTAGGTAAAAAGAAAACATGCAATTTCAATTTAATGAAATATTTTGTTGGAATAAAACAAACTTGGTTCCTAATAGAAACTACTTATGAATCGATATTTTACCATAGTGCAGAGTTACAAAGTCGAAGCTAAAAGTGCACTTGGAATTATTTGCTTTGATATTACACACAAATTTAGTAAATAGGCATAATATATTTCATATCAATATTACCCGTTTATTTCAGAGAGGTATTCACATATATTATTTCAACTTTAATTTTGAGAAACCAATTATAATTTTTTTATGAAAAACTCTTGAAAATTGTTTTTTTTTTTTCTCATTTACTTTGAAATATAAAAGACTGAGTACCATTTTTTTTCTTCAATTTAAAATCTTTTTTAATTGTATTTATTGTATTTACAATTTTTTTGTTATAAAAAAAGAAAAAATAAAATGTACATAAATATTCAAATGTTGATATGCAAAAGAAAAGTAATCATAAAATGAACTGGAAATATATAAAGTACAAACAATAAAGTAAGTTAAAATAGTTCCGTGTGCAGTTAATTCGTAATCTAAAATGATTTTGCAATCAAGCTCTGGGAAGCCTCGTAATGTCAAACACCCACGATTAATGTTATAAAGTCGACAAGGGGAGAATAGACCCCTAGGTTGGTAAAACTACTTATGTATTTATGTTTCATCGTAATTCTGCGCGGCATGAGTGCCTCAATTTTCCCAAGGTGCTGTTTCACGCCATTCTATTTATTGGCTGACGCTAATTTCTGCTGAATAAGCTGTGCATATAAAATCCGTTCAAATCGCGATATTGATTTTCACATAATTATAAATCGAATAAGTAAAGAAGAGCTGCTGCTTGATAGTTATTTCAATTCGACTCCAAAAACGATTGTATTCATAATTCTGATCGAGTCGCATTTTATTTCTGTCGCTATCAACATCATAAAATGCGGATAAGAAAAATGGCGTACGCTTTTTTCTTTAATCTATTGCTTTTTCGCGGTGAAAGGAAGTTGTAAAATCATGATGACATACGATTTTGCGAAATTTCTCTATTTGAAATCCAAAATTAGAGGGAAAAAACACAAAATTATTGGCTGATCAATTAAATTATATTGTTGATCAACATTATAATTAAATTGATAAAATAACAATTTTTTCTTTCTCTTTTAATCATGCACTGATAAAAGAAAATTGATTTAATTTTAAGATTAAAAAGTAATGCTTGCTACATTAACAAAATTACGAGACAAATTTACGGATGATTAAAAATCACCTCATCAGTGAGTATAATAAAACAATCTACTGGCTTTTTTAAAATATTTCTGATGCTTCCAAATTAGTTTGATAACGTTTGAAATCGAAACGCGCGAATAGTTGAATTTTAATTGTGTAACAAACTAGAGAAGCCAATTAAACCCAATTATCACGTTAAAAAATATCACCTCCAAATGAATATTAAACTTTCGTGGACTAATTGGTTTTCACAAATAAATTCGTTGTAATTGCAGAACCGGCATCTCACTGCCAAGAAAATCTGCAAATCAGATTTTAAAATCTCAAAGGCCGAAAAGATTAGAGGCTTTACGGTGTACATTCACTTTGTAAATACTGATCGTAGAAGAGTCTTTCATTTTTTTTTAATTTTTAACATTTATCCTTATACAAAAGTGAAATAAGAGAAAAACAAATGTATATTGAATATATAATGTTGGATAACTGCCAATGTAACTATCATTGGAGAAGTTTCATTTGTAGAATCACGCAGTATCATATTTTCGAAGGTATAACGTTATAAAAACATACCTTTGGTAATGAAATTACATGACAGACCCTCGGGACGCAATTTATTGCTCATCCTTGCGTTCATTGACGGAATTAAGGCACCCCGGATACATCCTCAAGTTCATACTGCGGCTTACATTAACCAATAATGTTTGAATTGACTGTGAGATCAGTGACGTTAAATTGTCTGCAATAATCTTGGTCATTTGATCTTTGTATTCCGGTTAAACGAATCGTTTTTAACGTCCCTTTTGGATTTTCATTAATCTGAAATTTTTATAAAAAAATCAATCTTTCGAAGTAATTGAAAAATGGTATTTGATAAATCTGTTATTATGCCATTTAAATAGATATGCGAAATAAGTTTCATTATTCAAATCCATTCTGCATAATTTTACAATAATTTACTTATTTTTGTATTTTTATGAATGTTTTTATAATCATTTAAATTATGA
The DNA here is from genome assembly GCA_022817425.1 of Gryon sp. ZL-2020. NCBI lineage: Eukaryota > Metazoa > Arthropoda > Insecta > Hymenoptera > Scelionidae > Gryon > Gryon sp. ZL-2020. The sequence goes on along the minus strand of JABFPJ010001186.1, from coordinate 8,075 downwards.
TTTAAATTCTGTGGTTAAAAGGCAAAAACAGATAACTCCATTTGAATTTTTGTTAAAAAATGAAGATTTAAGTAATCAAAATATTTATTTAGATGTTTTTAAAAATTACAATTTATTGTTAAAACTTTTCTGAGGGCATTCAAAAGTGATCACAACGATGAATTTTGAGTATTTATACATAAAAATTGTAATTTTAACTAAAAATTTAACAAAATTTAAAAAATGGAGTTATCTGTTTTTGCCTTTTAGCCACAGAATTAGATTGTGGAAACTTTAGAAATTAAATCAATGTGAATGAAATCATAATAAAATTTGTAAATTCAATATTTGTTTTAGTATTTTAATATTCATCCTTATTGAATTTTATTACATCTACATAACGAATAAAATTTTTCGCCCAAATTGAAATAGAAAATTCATGATTGACAAAATTTAAAGTCGGCACATGCTAATGTTACGGAGATTGTAGACGGATGCTAATACTAAAATCGTGCAATCGATTGGTTATTAATTAAGATAATTCTAATTGCTGTGAAAGATAATTAAAGCTATTTCCAATTGTGGGTTATTACAATTTCAAAAGCACTGAAGTAATGAGCGAAGCGCAGTGTTAACAAGTCACAATGATTAACTCGTAATTTATTCATATTTGATTTTCAATTTCAGAACAAAATTTGATTAGTCAGATAATGTTCATTAATCTTTATAATGTTTCATAATAAAGTTTTACAAAACCAAACGATTTGATAATATTACAATAACTTAGAGTAATTTTTATGAAACATAATAACTTTATATAAATAATTTTTAAATTTACTTTTGTATCAGCATTTTTTTTGCTCCATTATCGTATTTTACCAAAATTTTTCTTTATTTCATTATGTTTTTTTTAATTAAAAAATTAACAAATTTTTAATTAATTTAATTGCTTTTTATAAATTATTAAGTGCATAATTGAAGAATAGTCAACTCTAATTATTTTACAGTATTCATTATAATTTATAAAAATATAATTATTACTAGATGTAGAATTTGCATAAACAATCGAGACATTTAATGGAATAATTAATCATATTTAATTAATGCAGCTGGGCAATTTTACTTTTTACTTATATATGCGAAATATAATATTGGCACTCTAATTTTAACAATGAAATCCAATTAAAATTTGTTGGTACTACATAAATTATATTTCACCGATTTATATTTTCAATTATTGAGATTTATGATTAAATCAATATAAAACTGTATTTCTATTCATTGGCATCAAATTGCAGCTTAATTGAAAGAAGTTAATACCCCGTACCAACCGCAGCTCATCGCATCTCGTTTCGTAAATGGTGTATGGCTTATCCGCGCATGTGATAAGTGATTAAAATGTTATTAATAATGTATACACCCGAATATCGATCAATATGTTTACACAATTAGTTTTCTCAATATAATCACTTTTAAACTACTAAATTATTTACAAAATTTCACTTCACTTGTCAAGATAATTTCTCTAAATTTTATTTATTTAATAAAAATTTGTCTCAAAGGTTGTTTTAAATTTTTTTTAAATATTAAATCCTTTGTGCATTATTATGAACTGTATTAATTTAATTTAAACAAATGGAAATAATGTAACAATTAATCGAATTTATGTCAATTAAACAATTAATATACTGTGACAAACTAAATTAAATAAAAAATATGAACAATTATAAGTAATCGTTTGACAAGGACAATGTGCAAAAGGGTAAACAAAAGGACTCGAGAAAACTGTTGATTACGGTCAATGAATCGAGAAACAAATTAACTTACATTCATTTAGTTACGTCTGAGCGGTGTCGAGTTATCTGACGAAAAGGTGTGTTGAATGATGATGGAAATACAAGTACAAAAGAATCTACGTTTCTGTCAGGATAATCAAACATAGAAAACGCGAAATATTTGCCGATGAAACACGAAATTATGTGTGGGAAAAAAGGTTTTACGGACATAAAAAAATTTATTGAAGTTTTTATTGAGTAACTGAATGATTAAATAAAAACAATGTTTCCGTATTAAAGTTTCCTTTTTAATATTGTTTGAACGAATCCCTGTGTTAATTATACAAAAGCGGGAAACAATAAATGAAGTTATAGAATGTTATATTAAAAAGATACTTATAATGTACATTTTCAGGCAAACGGATAGCATTTTATACAAACATTCATCAGATTGCCGAAGAATTCTGATTTTATCAGCGGAAAAATTCGCGTCAATCTACATTATATTAGAATGTACTATTATTTTAACTAAAGATCAAATGGGCGTATAAATCCACTTTAATTTGAAGTGTTATTTTATTCATTTTTATTTTAAAAGAATGTTAAGTCATAATTAAAATAAGATTGCGTAAAAAGTTAAATTTAGATAAAATATAACTAGTATCAAACATATTGAATTATATGCATTTTTTATGGCGAAGGAATTCATAAAGAACAAAATAATCTCAATATTGAAAGTCAAATACTTTGATGATAATTTTACTATAAGCTTTTCTAATACAGAAGAATTTCTAATAATTAAAATTTAATTCAAGGTTGGATTTTTTAGTTACTTCGAAGAATCTAATTTTAAATCTTTCCTTTTATCATCATTCTTTTTTTTATATTATAAAGTATATTTTATCCAACAACCACAATTTTTAATCAACAGCTCGGCGTAGCGATTGGATTTCTCTTTCCGCCGATGCTGGTACGAAACAGCGAAGACTCGGCAGTTATTGCGGAAGGACTTCAGCTGATGTTCTATATTGTAGCGGCTATTACTTCGACGATTTTGGTGTTAATTTTACTATGTGAGTTTTATCAGTCTCTACGCTATTTAACATAATACAGATAAAGCCTGATGCTGAATAATGTAATCATAGAAACAATTTTCGACGTCACGTACAACAGTGATATAAATATCATCCACACAATTAAGAAGAAATTTGTTTTAGTATTCTACTTTTTTTATTCTGCTTAATTTTGCTCAAGCACAAAATATGTATATTTATATCATGCAGAAATAATCTAAATTTATAATTCTGAATTTCAATAAATTAATGCTTGCTGTTGACTGTGAATATGCTTTTCAAGGGGATAATGTATGAAATTGCAGTTTTCAAAGCGCAGCCGCCCTTACCACCTAGCCCGGCTCAAGCGGTCCAAAGAGAGGCTGAATCGTCGGATAATTTCTGCATGTCAGTTAAGAAACTCGTAACCAATGTCGGCTATATATTGTTACTGGTTAGCTATGCCATCAATGTCGGTGTCTTCTATGCTATTAGTACATTTTTGAACAAAATTGTATTGGAGTATTTTCCGGTATGTATTTTTAAATGACTTATTAACATTAATTATTTAACAGTAATTAATCTCAAATATTTATCAAATGTAATTTTTTAAACAAAAGTAAAAAGAAATGATAAATATGAAATTAAACAACAGAATAATGACAAAACAATATAAAAAAATCAATAAACAATGAAGAATCATAAATAACAAAAATCATAAATAATAAACAACACAAAAAATAATAAGCAGGCATTTGTTTTCTATTTATATGCTTTTATAAAAGAATTATTCGGAAAATAAAACTTTTTTCCATTGAACTCGCATCTTTTATGTATGCATACATTTATTGATAGTCATAATTTTTGTTCGGAAAATCATTATCACCACTCAACACTTTTTCCTCGAGTAGAGATCTAATAAATTCTATTTTAAAAGTTATAAGATTTTTCATAGTATACTTATCCTGAATCGCAGTTCACGAGATATAAAAAAATTGTTCCTGTAAGCGTTTTGTAAATGTACTTGTATACTTAACATATCATTCACATTGATTTTCCACTTCATTTATTCAAAAGAATACATTTTGTTTTAAACTAAATGCGCGATCACGTACACGAGGCTGTATAATAAACAAACTGAATTATGTATTTTCGCTTTTGCTATCATTTATTACCTTGCGACATATTAAAAACATGGTAATGAACTAACGAACCTTGACATGTCTATTCAGATTTGTTTTCCTTTCCATCTCGTTTTTTCTCCTTTTTTTGAGCAATGCTTAATTTAACCACTTCATACACACGTCAGAACCATTTCGATAGTTTTTATTTCAAATACAAAGTTTTCATTTGATGTACGTTTTTAATTCATTTATACATAATTTCCACTCGTGCGAACCTTACGAACATTCAAATCTTTTCATATATGTACAGTCAAGTGGATTTCAAATTAAATTTTCATTAACGTATCGTTTAAATTACAAAAGTCTGTGCTCTATGACTTCGTTTAACATATTTTTTTAATGCTCGGCGATTTAAACTTAAGAGCTGTATTGAAAATTTAATTTTAAACGAAAGTTAATTAAGTGTACAAATAGAGTTTCACCGAGTCTGTTCTGTATTCTACAGGGCCACGAACAGGATGCCGGTCGAATTGGCTTAACGATTGTTTGCGCAGGCATGTTGGGCTCTGTATTATGTGGCGTGGTTTTGGACAAAACCCACAAATTTAAGTATGTTATCAGTCGCCATTTTATATTCATGTTTCGAGTTAAGTTATAGAGTTATTAACGATTTTAAACATTACATTACATGTTTAACGTTATTTCAGGGAAACCACTTTGGGAGTTTACATATTCTCGGCCCTGGGGATGGTACTGTTCACTTTTACTTTGGGAAGCGTGCCGCTTTATGTAGTTTACATAACAGCTGGAATTTTAGGGTAAGTGGTGTTTGCAAAGTCATAACTTCTGATGATTATTGTTAGAAACAACGATTTATATCAAGATTATCCTATCTGTTTTCATATTATTACTATATTAGTGTGATTTATTGTATTTCGCAGTTTGTACTTGTACATCATATTCCATCATACTATTTATGATTATAATCATCAAATGTCTTTTTCCTTTTCAGAATGATTGTATTGTCCGGTCATCAAGTGGTCATCTTCATTCCTATATTATCATCGTCATTGTCATCGTCATATCATCACGTAATTATGCGTACATTGTAATCGCAGTGTACTATAACTACTGAATCATAATCCTACGTCTACTCATATTGATTCAATTGAATTATTTAAAATATCTTTCAAAACTAATAAGTAAAGATTTTTTATTTATTATTAAATGACTTAAAATGATTAGATAATAATCGCTTATTTAGGTTTATTTATAGAATTAAAATATATAATTATCGTTAGGTCATATTTGCATTTTACATAAACTCATATCATTTTGTATATAAAAGCATTAATTTAATTTCCATCATTATGCTTATTTAAATAAAATTGTATTTGTGTAATTGAAGAATATATTGATAACAAATAATTAGAACAAGAACCAAGACTTGAAATACATTTTCTTTAATTATATTAATGAAATTTTATTTTAGACTCAATGATTTCATTGGCATAGACATCTAATTAAGACAATTATTTATGTATTTGAAGAAAAAATATTTGAAATACATTACTAAATAAGTTTTTTTACATTGAATCCGTTTATAATTTCATTTTCTACATAATCACTGCTAAAATTATTGAAATTGAGAAAATTACACAAATTCAAATAAAATGTATGACTTATTTGAACCATCTGCCACAATTCTCTACCTCAAAATAATAAATATATTCTCATATTTTATACTTTGTCACAGATTCTTCATGACTGGTTATTTGCCAGTCGGCTTCGAGTTTGCAGCGGAATTGACCTACCCGGAACCGGAAGGGACATCAGCTGGTCTGCTAAACGCAATGACGCAAGTGTTTGGCATCGCATTTACTATGGCCTACGGTTATTTGTATGACATAATCGGCGATTTCTGGTCAAATACTGTGCTGTGCATAACTTTGGCCTTTGGTACATTCCTTACCATGGTGATTCCAAACGATCTCAGGAGACAAAACGCGAAGTTTTAAGATGCAAATATTTATCAAATTTGTCTGAACAAAGAGAAAAATCACTTCAGCTGCTAGAGCCCGAAATATGACGGAACACACTTTAATTATGATTTAATTTTATTTTTTACGATTTTACTACATATAATATAATTTAACGTTAAGTTACTGTTGAAACTGTCTTCCAAATTGTACGTGCCAAAATTCTGTCACGTTGATCCACAGTATTATCAGTGCGTTTTGCAACCGGGTACGATCAAAGATCGTAACTATAAGCAACGCAAATTAACCAATTATTATGATTGTGAATATGTGGTAAAAAATTTGTCACAATTGTTTAAAGACTTTAAACTTTAATCTTGCTTCTTGGTTGTTAAATATTTTGATGTTTCATTGATATTTAATTTTAATTAATACATTATAGTACATTTAACAATTATCAAGAAAATACTAGATTTCTAGTAAATGTCGGATTTTAAGCAGAAAAAAACATTATAGTATAAGGTTTTCGCAAATTAACATAACTCTGATAATTTTAAATATTTGAATTTAATAAAATAATGACTGAAATTAATAAAACAATAATAATTTTTAAATATAATATTTATAATCTGCCATACTGTTAAATGAATTGATATTAGAATTTCATTAAACAATCAATATAATCAGTTATTTCTGCAATTGACCTTTACATCCATAGATTTTCATCTATTCCACCTTCGAATTTGCTGTTACATTTACACATGTAAATTACATGCTATTTCAAAATCATCTAAATTGAGGATGTAGATTTCGTGACGTAGTTGAATACTGAATTAAATCTACACTCTAACTAAATCTAAATCTACTATCAAAGTTTAATATCTAAGTTGAAGTAATTTTCATATTTCAATAGTTTATAAAATTAAATATTTCGCGTCGCATTTAATTACCAGCTTAATTAATTTTTAAACGAAAAACTAAACCTAATTAAAATTTACTAGAAATGTAGATATTTTCGATAATAATTTTTCCTTATAAACAGATAACAAAACCTGTTTTTCAACTTTTCTGAAAGAATATTTTTTGTTCAATTAAAGACTTTATTATCAGACTAAACAAATTTCTTTGAACAAGTAATTTTTCAATAACTTAACTCGTAAAAAGTTATAAGTAAAGTCATATTGTTAAGATTTGACTCCGCAGCCTTTTAAATTTGATTGATGTAAATGTCTTTTACATAACCATGGCTGATCTGCATTTATTTAAAATACTCGTATAAATTGTTTGCAAACGTGACAAATATTTATACACTGAACCGCTAAATGCATTTCTCCGAATTGCATTCTGATTATTTAAATCTCTGTTTTAGTTAAGTTATATATTACAAAAACAAAATAAAATTTCATTTAAAGAGTCAGAATTAAGCAGAATGTTTCAATATACGTAATTTAAAATTGTCACGGCTGTTCAAGCAGCCTAGGTGGAAGTAATTATTCCCTAACAATAATAAATTCTAATTCATGTTTTGAACTTGATTATTCTGAAATCAACATGAATCTGTCCGAGAGAAAAAAAGGAACTTCGTGCACACTGAAAAAATGCACATTAACGTTTGTGAAACTACAATTAAACGCAATGTTTGTATTGTATTTTTCACAAAGACTTTGTCCTTTTATATATATATCAGTATTCATATGAATGTATTCTATTTGTTCCGGTAATGAATACCGAATGCATCTTTCAGTGATTGCACTTAAACCTTTCTATCGATAAATGTCAATGATAATCATGATGACTCTTCGAGATGACAATAATAATTATAGTATTAAATAATACAAAATTCTCGAACATCCAAATTTCGTGAAATGATCATTTAAGCTGTGTATCAATTCCGTAATAACATTTAGAAGAACATTTATAAGATGCTCCAAATGCGTCGGATTCAAAGATCGCTTAAAACATTCAATTTTGTTTACGCACTGAAGAATAACAAATATAACTATTTTAAATACGTCTATTTTGACAAAAGAAATAAAAAAAAATAGCAAACGTACATACAAAATAGGAAAATTAAGATATGTCTCAATATGAATATAATTCTACAACAAATTTTAATTTATCCATTATTATTTGACTATTCGAATTTAGATTCTGAACTTTGTTAAG
>JABFPJ010001185.1:0-27900 GCA_022817425.1 Gryon sp. ZL-2020 | reverse complement strand
CGGAAAGCGAAATCGAGGAAAAATAGCTTGACAACTGCTGAAAATATAAAAGCTTAGGCGGTAAAATTTTAAATTTTGACGTTAGAGTGAAAAAAACTCGAGCGTCAAGGGAAAATACCGCGGGAGTCAAGAAATTAAACTTCAACTCGCATTTAAGAAAAAAAAAACCAACCAAATTGATACTTTCATACCATAACTTTTGAGTTATTAAAGGTTTTCATTCAAATTATTTTATTTTTGTTAAAATTAAGGAATTGAAGTATAAGATGTCATGCTATTTTTCCTACATTTCGCTTTCCGTGCAATATTAATATTTACATTTTATTAACAGCTATATTTTTTCTCATTATTATTTAATAATAACTGTAACTATTAAATGTACAATTTTCATTTGTAATTAGTAATATTTGTAAGAAATATGTATTAATAATATACATTCAATACATTTGTACAATAACAATTATATTTGTAATACAAATATTTCAAGTAAAAGTTGAATTATTTTAATTTTCAAGTAAAATCTGAGATATCCTGATTTCTAAGTAAAATCTGGAATATATTAATTTTCAACGAATATTCAAGGCAATCTTAGTTTTCAAATAAAATGTGTAATCTCCTTATTTTCAATTTGTCAATTTCATCATTTATCTTTTTCGAGAAAATTTATAATATTGATCAACGATTGGAAAAAGAGATATCGAGCGAGGAAGATACGCACTCGAATCTTGCGAATCCCCGCTGAAATGTTGAGCTTGATGGATGTTACGTTGAGATTGTGGCGGATGAGGAAGAAGCATTAATAAAGGTGGTGTCATATAAGGTAAGTCTTGATTAGCTTGTACCCCTCCACTAATAGCATTAGCCGCTTGTATATCTGACAAAGTTTCCGTACTCAAGACTGGATTATGAGATGATGACCTACGAGTTCGCGGTGGCGCTATTGGATTTCCCATCGTTTGATTTGTTGATGTCGATGGCTCGCTGTTGTCCAAAGCTTGACTAATACTGCTCCTATAATTCAGATTATCTTAATCAGTTTAGTCACTCAGATAATTTTGATTAAACAATTTTACCATAAATAAATAATAAACATTTGTACAAACATTATAGTGAAACAAGATAACATTAAATATCAAAGTACTAACTTTGAAAAGTATTTGAAAATGATTCTTTTATTTAATTAGTGTTAACTAATCATCAGCTTCTTACCTCGTATGGAAATTGCCCTCGCTCTTAGCTTGCACTTGTGCATAAGGATGTTCCTCTGAAATTGAATCAACATTTTCGTTAGACTTTGTTTATTAAAGAACAGATATTATTCAATTATTTTATTCATAAACATTAACCTGCATCTCCTCGTGGAGTCACAAAACTTGCGTACGGATTGATCGTATCGTCTTGGGAACTTTGTTCCGATGTAGGTTTATCTCGAGCTGTGCCATTTTCTTCTGAAAATAAATTTAAAATTAATTAAATTAAATTAAAAGCAATTAATTTATTTAAAATCCAGCAATAACAATATGAAAATAAGAAATATTTTAAGAAAGAAAATTCAACAGGATCATTTTTCAGTGATTTTTATTATTAACACAAAATATCATTAGACTTCGAGCATGCTAATTAACACGATACCACAGTAATTGACATAAAAATAATTACCACCAATAAAATTTACGTAATTAAAAAACGTTTTTTATGATTCCAAAAATTTTTTATGAAAAATACAAATTATGTAAGTACAAATGTACATTGAATACAATTTGAGTTAATTTTTTAAATGTAAAAATAAGTCTTCTTTTGATTAGTGATGTGACAAATTGTCTACCTTAAGGTAATTCAGTTTTTTCTTAACTGCCTTTAAAAGATGTCTTTGAATTTCGTTTAGTTCCAACTGATGTATAGAAGTATTAAAAAAATGTACTTAATAATACCTTTATCTTCAACAGTAGCATACAAATCCAACGGATCATTCAGCGTTTCGGTTTCATAAATGATATCCTGGGACATGGACTCTCCAACTCCGCGCTCAGCATCAACATTTTTGTCTTTCGGTATATCCGGTAGACTTCGATTTGCCGTGCTGGCTCTGCAATTTACAATCTATGTTACTAATTTTCGTCTGCTTTTCAATGACTTTGCATTTGTATAAGCGATATTGCATCCCTATTAAAAGAGCGAGAAAGTTGATTGTGGTACCATTTAAACCATTTCAATGATTAAACTAACTGAATTATGGAACTTTTAGGCTGCCTTCCAAAAGCTAATTAACCATTTAGACTATCAGTGACTACGTTTTATTAGTAATGAATGTTAGTATTATGCATTTGGGTTTTGCATTTTTGTTTTTTATATAACCAATTTTAATGAATAATTTTTATTTCTGTGCATTTGGCAAATGTTTATTGTTAATATGGTTTACTAATTTGTGCATTCAACTTTGTCTGTGCTAACGTCATAAAGTTAGTGTCTACATTGCTTTATTCTCCATTGTTGCATATTTTATAACTCTATATTTTTTTTTCTTTCTCTCCAATAGTGTAAATATATTAATGATTAATGCTGCTTTACTGTTGAATTTTTAATGATTTCAACATCATTTCACATGATAAAGCCATATATGTGTATATGTATGTCTACATGCAGGCTCATTTTTGAAACCTTTTTCCACTATCCATGATTTCTCGCGTAATGATTTGCGATGCTTCATTTGGCGGCAACCCATTATAAACTTCACTATCCGGATGAGCGATGGTTACCATACCAGCTAGTCCAAGAAACTCGCTCCTGTTTTATAATTTTTTTTGTTTATAAATAAAACACAATCAAATAACTTATTCCATTAATTATTCTTTATCAAATCAATTCAAATATTTCAAATTAATACATAAACAAAAAAAGAATATTGGCAAATTTTTAACTCAAATGCCGTTAATTTTTAACAAAAACATTTTTAGGCCAAAATATTGCAAAAATGTAATTTCTGTTTGAAAACAATTAATCAAGATAAAATTTGTGTTTTTGTGATTAATGAAGTCTTAATATAGAGACATTCATATTCAATTTATATCATTTTGTGGGATTACGCTCGCAACTTACGTGTCTACTTTGATTCAAAAAATATATATAGTGGGAAAAGATCAAATATATATAATTAGAATTAAATTCTTACTTATCATTGCGTCGGCAGCTACAAATACATGCTATGAGGCATCCAACAAAAGACATCAATGTAGCTATGGAAATAACCCAAAAGCCTTTGATATTGTCCTTGTATAGAGAATCGAGCATATTCCCTGTGTCTTCAGTCATTTGGAATATGAACCTAATTTATTTTAAGTTTATTAATTAATTGCACTCGTAACAGTATTATATATAAAGAAACCATTAAAAACACTACATATATACATTTGTATATCTTTATATGGTATTATTATTTCATAGCATAATATATAGTATTATTATATAATACAATTACATTACATTAAAAATGATAGAAAAATCTGTAACAACAGATCTGACGTAACTGATCTTAACCGAAACTTTCTTTTCGTTCTTTTTTTGTATCACCAAATTACTATCATTAAAATCTAGATTACATTTTGATCATAATGAATGGCCTTGAAAGAGAATTAAAACAGCTTCAAAGAGACAATGCAATTAGAAGTTATGTTGAAAATCACTTATACAATTGATTAAGTAAGCAATTTGAAATTTCTGATTAATTAATTGCGAGAATGTCTTGCAATTTAATTATTTTATTACCAATTATTGCATTGTGAAATCATGTTTACCGACAAAATAATTAAAATATTAAATTTTTATTTAAGAAGTATGTATGTGAGTTTATGTATTTATCGAAATGTTTTGTTATTTATAAATAATAATGATTAGTTTAACTGATTTATACTCATTTATCGCATCTAAATATTATGAAGAATTGAACAAATTCGCATAATTCAAGAAATGAATGATGAATAATAAAGAAATTAATGAATGACTGGTTGTCTTGAATGAGAATGCTATATTTGCAGTAAGTTATTGACATAAGTTTCATGTCAATGAGATGCTAATTAGACATGAAAAAAGATACGAATATTCAATTGATGCTTCATGATTTTTTTATTTTAGAAATTATTATTATTGTTTTTATTACTATTCATTATTAATTATTATATATATATATATTTAAACTTATGCACTAAACAATTTTTAAAAGTTATTATTTCTAACATTTATAAAATGTATTTATATGTAATTTATTAAATACAATTTTTTATATAATTACATATTACATATATATGTATTCATTATGTAATAATTAATACATAGAATTCTTTTACATTTATAAAAATAAATAAACATCATTTTTAAGATTTTGAATATTTGTTTGTATAATTAATTATATTATTATATTAAATAATTATAACAAAATTATTAATTTATTTAAGATTCTTATTTTTAAACACATAATTATTTATATATTACAAAATAAAAACAAAATTTTATATTATTTCTTATGTTTATTAATGGTAAATTCGTACTTTAAAGACCATTGAATATCCAATACTTTTATTCATTTTTGGAGCATAATTTGTTTGTATTAATATTTATTTTCGCATTATTTTGTATAAAATCTGTATCAAATAAAAATAAATCAATGTTAGCACTCATCTCATTACCACGCAAACATAGAAAATGAATAATTGCATTAGCCGCAAATGTTGTGTTCTATTTATTTTCCGAATTACTAATTAAAAAATAATTCATAAACATTTACCGAATTCGTCGCGAATAAAGTGAAATTCAAGTCATTTTGCGAAATTCGTTCATGCTGCTGCTCGTGTTCTGGATGTGTTGCTCTCGTTTAAGCTCACTCAAAATGTAAACAACATTTCCATTAAATACAAGCGATCGTTTTCATTGTTGTCTGTCAGTTTGTAACTCGCCCTAACATTGCCTCAACGTCAAATCACACCAACAACAAACAATTCACACATTGTGAGGTACTACGCCCAAGTGTTATTTTTCGAGTATACGTCATCTTTGACGCGCGACCGATTGCACCGTCCCAAGCCAGTTTGAGGAGGTGCGGCGCATCGGTGGCCACGTTGTCCGTCGCAAGTCACTATTTCTTTTCTGTTCCCCCTCACTTTTCGGATTTTCTTCCTTCACATCCTCAGCTTCCGGATTTTGTAGATTTTCAAGCGCAACTTTTGTATATCAACTGCGCTGCAATAAGCAGTGCAATTAATGTCAGCACCAGGTGGACCACCGACTCAATTTCCCGTTCCAGTATATAATATATATTATAGACAGAATCCACAGAAACGGAGAATGTTATTGGTGAATAAGTTCATACAGTAGCAATCCCATATCCCACTTCGTTCGTCTCGTTAGTTAGATATCATAGTTCGGTGGATGTCCGCTAAGTTGGTCATGGCGTCGTAGTCTATGTAGACTTAATTTTTATCCACTTCGAAATGTATAATATTTCTTTCTTAATGTATTATTATAATTAATTTTTGTATATTTATTTAATTTATTGTATTTTTAAGGTATTTTATTTTATATGTTATTTGAAACATGGACACTAATCTGTTACTTTAGATATATTAATAAATAAAAGTTTAGATACTAAACTTTCCTAAAAGATATCGCGATTCTTGCGTGATTATTATTAAAAAAACAAGACTTATATCAAATAGACAAAATATTATACCGACCTTTATTTTACAGGTAGACTTCAAATACGTTATTACGTGAAAGACGTCATTTTTTATTTTAGTCACAAAAATTCAAGAACAACATTTTTTTCAATTTTTTGTGCCCATTTTTCATAAGAAAACTTCGCTTAAGAGAAGAAAATAATCATTTTTTTAGTAATAAAAATTATTTAGTGTTTCGTTATAATAATTTTAGAAATTTCAATTACATCTGTTTTCATGAATCAAGAAAGACTCTACCTGGATAAAAGATATTTATGTTTAATGCATAAAATTGAATGTATTTCATGAAACTAAATTTTCAAGCAAATTACAAGATTTAGGCATTATTCATTCATCACATGAAGAAACATATTCTGTTCCTTCCGATATTTTTTTATTACAGATAAAACTTGCCATTTTTATAATTTATTAAATTAGCATTTTAAAAAATAAAAAATAATTTTATCAATTCAAAAAAATTTGAATATAAACAATTTAAATTTTGTTTATAAATCATGGATTTATGATTTACGTGAATACAATATATTTTAATATTACAAGAAAAAAAATACTGTGCAAACCTCACGCAGTATTCCCAAGCGGTCACCCATCTAAGTACTAACTGCGCTTACGAGTGTTTAACTTCTATGATCGGACGAGTATAGGTTTTTTCACTCGAATATGAAGGTTCACGATAATTTTCTTTCGTATTCGCTACGAACTGCTACGAACATTTGAATGATTTAATAAAAGACAGACTTATGTGAAATAGATTCTCTGTCCTTTATTAAAACATTTAAATGTTCGTTAGCGAATACGCCATATATCTATTATTCGAACTTACGTCATTATTAAAAATCATTCTAGTTAATTAAATCAACCAATAATAATAGTTTTTGTTTTATTATTTCTTATCATTTTTTAAATAATAATATGTAATTTCAAATATAAACTGTACATTTAAAGAAGATAAGATCTGTATGTTTAGAATTATAATATAGTACATTTTATTTATTTATATAATTACCGTGCAAATATGACACGGTGTTGGTAAATACTGTAATTTAATTAAATTATTAAAAATAAACAATATTCTATAATTTTTTAATCTTATATTTGTTACATTTTATACATTTATTGATTATCAAAAAAAATGTTAAATAAAATCTTTGAATTTTAACGTTTGTCTTTTAATTTCTCTTTTCCTTATTTACATCTTTATTTTTCAATTTTAAAGCAGTATAGATATAGATTGTGGACCCATCGACAGTCTATTGTTAATGTTTAGCATCTGCGTATAATAAGAAAAGTTCTATCTCGCTCATTCTGAACTGCTCTCTGTCTCACTTACTCTTTTGAATCGTTGCGTCGCAAAGTTCCATGAAAAGATACCTTTATATTATACGTTCATCGTGGTTCGTCACAATCGCTAACCGGTATTAAAAAAAGTTCGCAAATATGGCTAGTGTTTCGTATCAAATAGCAAATTTGCTAGAAAAGGTAAGCAATTGTTGTTGCACAATATCAAGGAACAAAAATTCGTCATAAAATGATTGTCAAATGACCGAAGATGCACCAACGCAAACAGACATACACAAAACATAACCTTCTACTGGATTTTTACAATTTGCAAATCACTCATTTTACGTTGATTATTTTACGTTAATTATGCTAAATTCATATTTCCATGTTTAGTCTGCATGTTATTAATATACAAATCATGCAAAAACTATGAGACAAAAATATTGTACGTATAATAAGTTTCAAATGTGACATAAGATGGTTCATATTTAAAAGCCGAGAATAGTAAACAAAGTTAATGACCATTGATTTAGAACATGTTTCTTTTAAGCATTTATATCAGTTTTTGCTCGTTTTAATAGAAATTAACAAGTGTTAATTGCAAATTTTTTTTTGCAGATGACATCTAATGACAAAGATTTTAGATTTATGGCTACAAATGATTTAATGACAGAATTACAAAAAGACAGCATTAAACTGGATGATGACTCGGAACGTAAAGTCGTTAAGATGTTGCTAAAGTTGTTAGAGGATAAAAACGGAGAAGTACAAAATCTCGCTGTAAAATGGTACATATTTTCCTTTTTTTTTATGTTATTAAACAATTTTTTGTTTATGTTAATAAGATAATTTTTTTTAATATTTTAATATTAAATTGATTTATTTTTAATTTATATATTATCAAAAAATATATAACAAAAAAAATGTTATTACAGCTTGGGTCCGTTAGTTAATAAGGTCAAAGAATATCAAGTAGAAACCATTGTCGAAGTTCTTTGCAATAATTTGGTGTCAGAAAAGGAACAGTTACGAGACATTTCCAGCATTGGACTAAAAACAGTCATATCAGAACTTCCACTGGGCTCCAGTGCCTTGGCGGCAAATGTTTGTAAACGAATAACTGGTCGTTTGAGTAATGCAATAGAAAAGGTATTTACAAAATTACAATTTTAGTTAGCAACAAAAAGAAATTTTCATTAATTATTAATATAAATGTAATATTATTTAGCAAGAAGACGTGCCAGTACAATTAGAAGCACTTGACATTGTGGCTGACTTGCTGTCTAGATTTGGTAGTCTTTTGATTAATTTTCATTCGGTTATCTTATCTGCCCTGTTGCCACAATTGTCATCACCACGACAAGCAGTTCGCAAACGTACCATCGTGGCTCTCAGTCACTTATTAACATCAAGTAACATTTACTTGTACAACAAATTGTTAGATCATCTTCTTGAAGGTCTCACGTATAACAACCCCAAAAACATCATAAGGACGTACATACAATGCATTGCATCTATCTGGTCCGTATCTCATTAATTAATCAATATTTTCTATTAATTAGTCATTATCATTTTTTATAATTAATAAACTTATTGAATTGTGATATATGAACAAGGATAACAATAATCATATTAGTAGATATCAGGAAATATTCTTCATTATAAATTATCAAGAAGAAATTGAATTATTTACTTTAATTGCTTTATTGTTGATTATTACGGTGTTTTATAATCGATGATTTATCTGATTGTGTTGAATCAATGTAGTCGTCAAGCTGGTCACAGATTTGGAGAACAAATAGAGAGGGTGATGCCGTTAATCATCAAATACAGTAATGAGGATGATGATGAATTAAGGGAATATTGTCTGCAAGCTTTCGAGGCTTTCATTTACAGGTGTCCCAAAGAAATTACACCTCATATTTCTAAGGTATATACAATAATTCAAAAAATAAAAATTATATAAAAATTATATTAAAAAATATACAACAATACAATGCTGAATTGTTCATTTGCAGATTATTGAAATTTGTTTGATATATATAACTTATGATCCTAATTATAATTACGACGACGATGTGAGTGAACTGTCAGACGGCGAAGGCGTAGTTATGGAAACGGAGGAAGAGGGTGAGGAAGATGGCGAGGACGAATATTCTGACGATGATGACATGAGTTGGAAAGTCCGACGAGCAGCAGCCAAATGTTTGGAAGCGGTTGTTTCAACGAGACGAGAACTCTTGTCCGAATTTTATAAAACTGTTTCACCTGCTTTGATAGCAAGATTCAAAGGTAAAGTTTACAATACATTCATCTAACTTTGTATGCGCATTATTATGTTTGTTATCAATGAAGAAGTGTTATATACAAGTCAAAATTCTACAATTATGAATTTTTCATACAGAACGTGAAGAAAACGTGAAATCCGACATCTTTCATGTTTACATAACATTACTTCGACAAACTCGACCCACGGCGAATGTGCCGCTGGATCCGGATTCAATGGACGACGGCGAAGGGCCGATATCATTGCTGCAGCAACAAGTACCTCTGATTGTTAAAGCAGTTCATCGTCAGATGAAGGAAAAGAGCATAAAAACGCGACAAGATTGTCTCGCATTGTTGAAAGAGGTGATGCTAGTATTACCCGGTGCATTGACCAGTCACATTTCGGCACTGGTTCCAGGAATACAGTACTCCCTTGGAGACAAGAATACATCGTCTAACATGAAAATCGACACATTATCTTTCATTTATACCTTATTAATAACTCATCAGCCGGAGGCATTTCATCCACATATGGCGGTTTTGGCGCCACCTGTTGTTGCCGCAGTTGGCGATCCATTTTATAAAATCACAGCAGAGGCGCTACTTGTCTTACAACATATGGTGCAGGTCATAAGACCTTATGGCAAGTATTTAACACAAAAATGAGTTCTTTACATATACATATTTAATTAAGAAGTTTAATTATTTAATTGTACTTGTATTTATTTATAGACAAAACTACAGATTTTGATTACACATTATTTGCCGGAGAATTTTATCGTTGCATTTTATCGAGACTGAGAACTGCTGATATTGATCAAGAGGTGAAAGAACGCGCGATTTCTTGTATGGGACAAATTTTGGCTCATCTCGGTGATGTCCTTCACGAAGAGCTACCGGTTTGTCTGCCCATATTTTTAGACAGACTGAGAAATGAAATCACCCGACTCACAACTGTGAAGGCTTTAACTTGCATAGCTGCCTCGCCATTAAGAGTCGATCTTAAACCGATTATGGTAAGATAATTTAATTAATTATCTTAATTGTTTAAATTAATTGAAGTAAAACAAATGGAATGTATTGACTTTATGCGTTCTTAATTCTTAAATCTTAATTCTTAAATAGTTGTATTTCACATATAGAATAAAGATAGTCTTTAAAGTTATTAATGAGAGTCTTTTGTCTAAATCTGTAGGAGGATGCTATTCCAATTCTTGGCTCGTTCCTGCGAAAAAATCAAAGAGCTTTGAAATTGTGTTCGCTTACGTTGTTAGACACATTAGTACGCAATTACAGTTCAGCATTACATCCTGATTTACTCGATAAAGTAACTACCGAGTTGCCGGCTTTGATAAATGAATCGGACTTACACATCGCCCAACTCACTTTAACTCTTTTAACAACAATTGCGAAATTGCATCCAGTTGCTCTCACCAGAATCTCGGAAAATATTTTACCTGAAATTTTAGTTTTAGTCAAATCACCACTTCTGCAAGGTATTCTATCAAATATGACAAGCAAATATTTGTATAATTCTCAAGATAAAAATTGTTTAAATTTTACTTTTTAAATGTTATTATCATTTTTTCAGGTGCTGCATTGAATTCAATGCTGGAATTCTTTGAAGCTTTGGTTCAAGCTGGTTTGCCAAATTTGAGTTATCGCGAATTATTATCCATGTTGGTAACTCCAGTGAGTTTGACGGTTTTACATAAACAGGCTTATCATTCGTTGGCTAAATGTGCAGCCGCTTTGACGATCACTTGGCATCACGAGGCCCAAAGTGTCGTGGAAACTTTCATTAAAGACATTCAAAATCCTCCAAGCGATGCTCGACACATTTTCGCATTGCTGGTTATTGGTGAAATCGGACGACACGTGTAAGTTGCATTAAAAAAAAGTATTCTAACTTATAAATATTTTATTTCGGTTAAATAACAAAATGTATATTCTTCTTATACAGAGATTTGAGTAAAATATCGTCACTGAAAAATATTATTCTAAACTCTTTCTCCTCACAATCGGAGGAAGTAAAATCTGCCGCCAGTTACACATTAGGAAATGTTGCTGTTGGCAATCTTCAAACTTATTTACCATTTATTTTAGAGGAAATCGAAACGCAGCCAAAACGACAATATTTACTATTGCATTCATTGAAAGAGGTTGATATTTTATGTTAAATAAAAAAATAAAATTCATTACATTTTTTAAAAATGATGTATAATGGACAATTAAATACTCTATTTTGTTTATTTTAGATTATTACATGTCAATCAACAAGTCCATCAGGAGTATCACACCTGCAGAACTTTGTGCCTAATATATGGGATCTTTTATATCGACACTGCGAATGTAAAGAAGAAGGCACCCGAAATGTTGTGGCCGAATGTTTAGGAAAGCTTACACTCATTGATCCAGCAACGTTACTACCAAGACTAAAAGCATCATTGAAATCTCCGTCAGCTTTCATGAGAACAACTACAGTTACTGCTGTGAAATTCACAATATCGGATCAGGTAATATTAAAATACATTTTTTTCTTTTTCTTCATTCTCTATTCTACATTTATATGCATTGAAATGCTAATAATACTTTTGTAATATTTGTTTAGCCTCAACCTATTGATCCCATGTTAAAACAAAGTATGGGAACATTCTTGACTGCTTTGCAAGATTCGGATTTAAACGTGAGAAGAGTAGCACTCGTTGCATTTAATTCAGCTGCTCATAACAAACCAATGCTTATCCGTGACCTACTAGATACCGTTTTACCAAAATTGTACCACGAGACCAAAATTAAGGTAAATTAGAATAATTTGAACATACTTAATTTTGTCATTCAATTTTTTATAAATATTGTTGGTCTTTTTAATTACAGAAAGAGCTAATCAGAGAAGTAGAAATGGGTCCCTTTAAACATACAGTAGATGATGGATTAGATTTGAGAAAAGCCGCATTTGAGTGTATGTACACGTTGCTGGACTCCTGCCTCGATCGATTGGATGTATTTAAATTCCTCAATCACGTTGAAAGTGGATTAAGAGACCATTATGATATTAAAATGTTAACGTACCTTATGACAGCACGTCTTGCACAATTATGTCCAACTGCTGTTTTACAAAGTAAGATTTTTTATTTAACAAATAAACATTATATAATATACAAATTTCAAAATATTCTTACTTAATATGTATAATAAAATTAATTTTAGGATTAGAAAGATTAGTTGAACCATTAAAGAGTACGTGTACAATGAAAGTAAAAGCCAACTCAGTGAAACAAGAATACGAAAAACAGGACGAACTGAAACGATCAGCTTTGCGCGCCGTTGCCGCTTTATTAACAATTCCTGATGCAGGTAAAAATTTCAATCCAAAGATTTGTATATCTTTAACAATGATTAAAAGTACACTATTATTTCTTTTATAATTAAATGAAATGTATTTACAGATAAAAATCCGGCTTTGAACGAGTTTGTAAATCAAATAAAAGCCACGCCAGAATTACAACCGTTGTTCGAAATCATTCAAAAAGACTGCTCGGGAAACAGCATGAACGACTCGAATATGATGGATCAAAGTTAAAAATTAACCTAGCATAAACCATTTTTTGTAACTCATAACATGCTTATAGCAAAGAAAAAAAAAGAAGTACACTTGGTCATTATTCATAGTTTAATTTCTATACATTATTTTTACATTATTCCCTTCCGATTTGCAAAGATTTTCTGTATTGCACTATGTATAAACAACAATAAATCTGCCAGATAGAATTCGGATAATAGTTTTTCTTCTCCTTTTTTGTTCTTTTATGGAAAATGATTTTTTCAGTAGAATTGATTTCTTATAAAATATATAAGTAAGACAAGGAACAATATAACAAACGTTCTTTAGTAGAAAAGACATAGAACGATATTACGTAACAATAATTTCTGCTTTAAGGTATGAAAAAAACTATAAAAGATAAACTAATAATTATTATATTATTATTAGTAACTATAAAATATAAGTAACTAAAAAATATAATATATAACTAATAATTAATATTTATAAATTATTATTATACTAATTTATAATTTGTTTTGTATGTTTCAGATAAAATATTTATATCATAAATTGAGGTATAAGAATGCAAGTTTTGGACATCATCGTTCGTCGATAAAATTCTCATCTGCTTGACCGATGACCGTCACTGAAATGAAGCGCAACTATGTTACGGAAATGACCGTGCGCTCACCGCTCAGTCTTTAATGATACAAGTATACACAAACGTTACGTGATTATCGCGGGTATTACCGCACCGTTTAACTCTGTAAGAGTTAAGAAAAAGAAGTAACACGAGTGTGGTATCCGGTGTTCTAGTCATTGTCGCTGTCTGCATGTCTCTTAAATTCAGCAGTGACTTTGTTTTGTTGTTAGCGTTTATAAACATCAACACAATCAACGTCAAACGTGCCGTCGACTGGAAGCGTCGATGCCACCAGGTTTGCTGAGATGTTTCAACGGACCGTTTGCTAAACCAATCCACGCTGACCCCTTGACCTTGTTGAAAATAACGCGAATTATTAATCAGGTGATTTTTTCATTTTTCTCACATGCTCACTTTCATCTTTCCTTTCTTGCCTTACATCGTTTTGCTTATTCTTATTATTTTAATTTTGTATTTATATATTTTTTTATAGCTTTCTTGATTTCATTCTTATCAGTTAATCACTCGGGGCAACAAACAACGGCGTTTTAAAAATGCAAACACGCTCGCCGCACCTTTTATTTTTACGTCACGCACGGGCTCTCTGCATAATCCCAGCCGACAACACAACTCGGATCAATCGGTTTTTAATGCTCACTCGGAATTGCAGAAGAAATGAAACAATTCAATGATTACTTCAAGTGTGTTGATAATTTAGTAAACATTTTTCTTTAATTTTTATATTTCATTATATCTATTTATTTTGAGGTAAATGTGAACTTCTGTATGACAGATATGAGATATTGCAAACTTATAATACATGTTTATTTTCTATTTTTTAATAAAAAATGAAGCGCAATTTTTCATTTTAGTTCACAATTATATTATAAATATTTTTAGAGCAAAAACATTGATTTTGTATAACATTTTTATATTGGTATAACAAAATAACTCATTCTTATAAATAAAACAAAGATCATAATTGATTGATGAATAAAATAAAATGTATAATAAGAATAAAAGAAAATTATTATTTAGTGTATTTTCACATATTTAAGAATTGATTTGTAACATTTATTCTTCACATAAAGTAACGTTGAACTTACATTATTGTGAGTTATTTTAATTCATTGCTCTAAATTGTTTTATCCCAGACCGTTCTAAATTTTTGCAATATTTTTGTTATTTGTTTTTTGTGATCACATTCTAGAATGTGTAATACAATTTTTATATTACATATTGAGAGCGATTTCTGTTACACTCTGCAATTGCAATACCTAACTGAATATTGAATTTACCAATATATACTTTTTATATTTGTTTAATATCATAATAATTACAACGTTAATCTATATTCCAATAACTTAAACATTTTTTCTATGGAATACATGTTTATTTTATTTATAATACATTTACATTTATTTATACTAAAGGATTTTACATTTATTCCATACAATTTTCATACAATGATTATTTGTCTTTCAGTTTTGCATCAGCTTAAATTAATTAATACAAAATGTCGCATTAACTTATTGTTATCATCAAACTTTTTTCTTAATAATATATCATACATTTCACAATTACAATGTAAAAGAAATACTAATATTCGAAGGAATGAAGAGCAAAAATTCAGTCTCAATTTTCCCTGTCATTCTTTTATTTATTTCTTATCTAATCTATCAATCTATCAAATTAAAAAATACTGCATCCAAACATTTCCCAGCAATCTTCTTTTAGAATTATACAAGTTTAATCTATTTCGCATAATTGCAATATTTTACATCATTGACGTAATTAGATTTATGCGCGTGTTCTATACGCACATACACATAAATATGCGCGCTATTGGATTTAATTTTATCTAAACTAACATTGAGTTCTCGTCCCATTTTAAACTTGTGCAAAACTCTAATGTACGCAGAAAAAAAATCACGCTAGGCGCTTAAGCACACTAGACTTGCTTCTTCTTTTTTTCTCCATTTGCTTAACGTACAATACGACCGAATTTAGAAAACGTTTAAAACCTTATTGAAGCTATGACAGGTGTAACAAGGACAGCATTATATGTCCATCCTCGTTGCACTTCAGCGTTGTTCTTCAGCCTCTCAGGAGTAAGTTATTTTTAACCATGAACATGTTTACGAAACGTTGATTTTCAAGTGCGAAATGCACGTCGAATTGACGGAAATTATTAGCTTCAAGGCATTATTATTATTAAAAAAATATTTTCTTTTTTTTGCAATTATATAATTCATATTAAAATGAATGTTTCATATTATACAACTGAAATTAATTGTTTAATTAATTGAAATTAATATTGCAGAGATGATGGAAGGAGATCGGCACTATGAATTGCGAAGCCGGAGCAGGTCTCGATCCGAAACCCCCCAATTGAATTTGAGGGAGTCGAGTGAACATCAGTACGACTTGCGTCGCAGCAGTCGCGAACGCTCTAACACACCGGCCGAGCTCCCTACTGGTTCGCGGTCTTCAAGATCCATGTATGTTTAATTAATACTGACATTAGTCACGTTTGTATCCTGATATATGCAAACTCTGCATATATTTATGATCATTTATTATTAACTGTATTAATACATAACACATCTACTTTATACAAAGAGCGTAAATTATTATGAGCAAAAAATATCATCAAGTAAACTTAAAAAAAACTGAATAAAAAAAAGTAGAAAAGTAGAAGAACAAATAAATGATTCATGAAAAAAATACCTTAGAAACTTTATCTTGACAATATTAATCACTGAAACTGAATAAAGTAAAGCTTACAAATGTAACGTTAGTTCAGGTTCAGTTGTAATTTAATATAAGAGTATGATTTTTCTATTATCGTATTACTTCATTTCACTTCTATAATTATATTATCGCGATAAAGAAATATTTTGATTTGTCAGAAGAATTAATTTGAATTGTAATTCTTTGAAATAATAACAGGTAATACATGAAGAGATTCATTTAAATTAAAAAAAATAATGTTTTTTTAAAATGACATGTCAAACTTCTTAATCTGAATTAAAATTCAAATTGGAAATTCATTTTAAGTAGATATAATATAATATAATTTAATATATCTTCAACATTTTATCTAACAACTTATTTATCGTAGAGATAACTAATGTAAATTATATTAATTTAATTGTAAAACTTAAACATTTCTTCGAATATCCTAATGTATCATAAATCAAGTATTTAAATATAGATATATATATTCTTAGTATATTTAATAATCAGTATTGATTTGAAAGTATTCTATCAAGTTTATACAATAAAATATAATCATCAAATGAAAACTTATTAGTGTTCTCTTGAAAATTCATGTTATTTTGCCTTAAAAAGTAAAACTTTACAAGTTTCAAGTACTTTTTCAGTTTAAAAGTAATAATTAAATTAATTAACTTTAATTAATTAATTAAAGTAATCAGTTTTATTAGATAATTGACTAAAGTTTGTGTTGTTATTCAGGGCTCAAGGAAACAAAAAAGTGGCTGACAAAAATATGGATACAATTGTTGAGCAACGAGAAGAGACGCCGAAAAGCAATATATCGGAAGTAACCGTAAAAAGTACGGTGAAAAAAGTCGAAAGACGGTCGGAGCGACAAAAAGTGAAGAAACAAATGTTTGTCAATGGACAAAATGAATCCGACACCAGTAAATTGACAACGGCTGATACTCTAGGAATATCAAAAAATGCAACTAGCGATTATTCGACGGATGATACGGACAAGGAAAATGGTCCAAGCAAACCCAAAACTGCATATGAAATTTATAAACAAGCAGGCGAATGGTGGAAGTAAGAATATAATAATATTTATAATTATTTTAATATAATTATTTGTACTATACATATTATTTAATAATAATTTGTATTATATTATTTAATAATTATTTTTTCGCCATTCAGGAGGGAAAATGCCCTTTCCTTCCCTAGGGAGTTTTCGGAAAACGGCATTATTTCCTCTCTCGTAATGAAAAATATCGTATGCAATATAGGAGATGATCGGAAATTCATTTCCCGATTTCATCTCACTTATTGCGTAATATACTATTATTATATTAATTAAATAATAAATATAATTATATTAGTTTAATGTATATGAAATAAAAATAATTTATGAAGTAAGTCAAAGAAATTCAAACTTTTTTTTGGTCGGTAGCTGACTGCAATTAAGATGCGAATTGCAAGACATAAAAGACAAATTAGAAGGTTCTTTTAAAGGAAACAACTTTATTTATTTATTGTTCTATCATTAAATAAACGATGATGTACTTGAAAGTCTTTCTTTTTTCTCTTTTTTTACAAATTTGAACTTTCTTTAATTTGATTTGTTTTTTTTTAATTCTAAGGCCAAATAAAAGGTATTTTCATGTTATGTTTTGATGTGTTTTCAGTGTATTCCCTAAAACAGATTACACGTACTCAGAATCATCACAGTGTAGGTACGAAATAGCGCCGGGTATTTTGGCCATGCCAAATATGTCCCGACGTTCTATACATTCCAATGAAAAGTCAAGCTTTGCGTCAAGTTATTTGTCAACAACCAGTCAATCAATCAACACAAGTGCGACCTCCAAAGAAATTTCACAAAATTGGTTAAATTCCACGTTATCACCTCAAAACGATATTGTTGTAAGTATCTTTTTAATAAATAATTTAAATATCATGGCATTTATGTCATATTTTTGAATGTCACATCAATTATAATTTAAGAATAAATTTAAGAATTAGTTTTTTGTCAAAAGTTTTTTTGACCGTCCCCCTATTTTTTCACATGAACATATTTTTGTAATATTATATTAGAAAAAAATTTACTATAAAACCAGCAAAACTAACTAAGAAATTAACATGTTTTTTTAAGAAATATGACATTAAAAAATGTGACATTCGAAAATGTGACATAGATGTTGGTCACCATCATCATCATGCAAACTATCTTTCGAGTAAGTTTTTTTTTTTAATTTTTTGGTAAATTGTTTATCTTAGTCTATAATCAATAACTTATTGAAATTAAAATTTAAATAAAAACTCTCAAATATAAACAGGTGTTTGATTTTTGACAGTTGTAGAGGTTTGAGTTACAGAATGAAACAAAAATATTTTTAGAAAAAAAATGATAAAATATTACATTATGTTTTTAATTAATAATTATTCTGGATTATTTAATTAGTTTGTATTAATAGTTTGTAATATATTTTAAAATGTTTCTTGTTTTTTTCAGTCAATAAATGGAATTCTTCAAGTAGTTCCACATATTAGAGATACTCATGGAACGAACACGTAATAATTATTTAATAATTACTTAATTAATCTTTAAACATTGAAATATTAAATTTAACAATATTTAATTTTCAACAGTATGTCATCACAATTTAATTCATTTTACTACAACTCATCACTTCGACAACGTAGTTTCGATTCAAACTCACATATTTACACAAATATAAAGGACTTAAGATCTCAGGAAAGTACGCGCTGGTATCAAAGAATAATTTACACAATAATGTCATACTTTTCAATT
The DNA here is from genome assembly GCA_022817425.1 of Gryon sp. ZL-2020. NCBI lineage: Eukaryota > Metazoa > Arthropoda > Insecta > Hymenoptera > Scelionidae > Gryon > Gryon sp. ZL-2020. The sequence continues at coordinate 8,902 of JABFPJ010001185.1, read as the reverse complement.
ATTACAAGGATTTTAGGTAAGCATTTTTTGTTATATACAAAAATAATAGTAATTACTAAGATACTATAACAATAATATTTTTCTGTTTAATAGAGCGTGTCTGCAAATTTACGTCGGACAATTTATACTTATTATTGGCGAGTATATTGCTTTTGGATACTTGGCTATTGAGTAAATTATCAAAACTACGGGATGGCATAGTAAAACGTCGCACAAAGTTTCTGTACTTCCTTTTATTATCGCTCGCATTATGGGGAGGTAAAGATTCATTTTCTTAAATATGATATAATATTTGGTACCATTTTATCAGTCTCTAGCAACTACATATTTTGAACGAAAACTTTTAGTTGTCTCAATATGTTTTATTTTCTTTTATGATAATAAGTATTTATTTAATATATTTTAATGTTTTTTGTTTTTCAGAAATCTAATTTCTTTCTAAATATTTCCTCTTTTTCTTTGTTTGTATTGATTCTTAAATTGCTACTTTTATTGTTATGAAATACAACTTTTTCGTGCAATTATCTGTGTCTAAGTGTTCACGTTATAAATTACTTTGATCATTATGTATATTGTTTGTTTCAGGAATTTGTGTTGCACTTACTTTTGTGGATAATTTATGGAATTTAAGTTACAGTGTCACTAAAACAACTCATCACATTTATAATGATGTTATTGATTATTCAGCTTTAAGTTTTGATCTTCTTCTTAAATACATAACAAGTTTTCGAAATACTTCACTGATAGATACGTTTTTTTGAAAAGTATATCAAATTTAATCAAAATTGACGATTTTATTTTGACTTCTATTTTGATTTAATTTCAAAAAATACTTATTTTATTTTATTTCAATTTATGTTTGTTTAATTATTCAATAACTGATCAATCAAAGTAATTTATGAGTCATAAAATCATATATAATTTATCTATGATATTATATTATAATATATTAATAATATATTTCTGTGTAACAGCTAGGATTGGGTTTTGTTCGTATAAGTATTCGATTATGTTAAAAGACAAAGAACAACTTAGTCAAATGCATGTATAAAAATCTGTGGCTGTGCTTGACTTTAGATGCTTTTTCTTTATCAAATTATTATATTAACTAATCAAGCCTTTAATTAAAGCTGCACTACTTATAATAATTTCGTATAGTAAATTAAATGATGTATGAGAATTTATTTTATAATAATAATATAACATAGGTTTTGACGTTACACTTTATATATATATACACTATTAATTTATAATATATGCACTTCTTCTGCATGATTATACCAAAAGTATTTGTTTGTCAGAGTTAATTTTCGTTCTTTCTTTTCTTTCTTTTTTATATTAGTTGATTAGTAGTATTAAATATATGACATAATATAAAGAGTTAATTTTTTGTTGACATTAGCATAGAATTTAAGTATTTAACATTGAGGGTGATGTGTAAAATGGGCATTTTTGTAATAGTTAGAAAATAATATATATTTTACTATTATATAATAGATATATATGTGAACTTAATATTATCTTCTAAGTTGCTTTTTTTAATTATTATGTCAGTATGATAAACCTCATTATATTGACCTACAATTATAACTAAACAATTTTACATACTATAAAAATAAAAAGTTAAAAAAGAAATATAAGAAAACTCATATCTAGAATTAAGTATGATATATATTTTTTGGTCAGAAATTATCTATTGAATTAAGATTAATTTCATTTTCATGGAAAAAATGTATAATAAAAGAATAACAAGATTAAACATTATAAAATATATTTATCGTGATTTACATGGTTTTGTTTTAATATTTGTGTGATACTAATACGTGAAATTGGTACTAATTAGTACGTAAGAAGAAGTTTGTTTTTACTTTGTATATTTTTATAAAAAGATAATGAAACAAAGATACCGGTGTTGAAAAATGAGATCGAGTTGTTGTGTCACATGTACTAAATGTGCAAAAGAAAGAAAAAATAAAATATATATTGAATAAATAATAATCAACCCATCGTGACTTAAGAAATGGGAGAAGGATAGAGACGGGTTAACTTTACTGGAAGCTTTTTTGGACCAACTGAGAGTTTCCGAGCCTTAAACAATCTACATGATTACGTTTGAAGTGATTCTATCATTTAACTGGTGAGTTCCTTCATCTATCCTTCTCTCCGTTCTCAAATTCAGAGGAATATCAGAATAGAAAGACTAAATTATAAAATGTGTTCCATTGCATAGATAAATCAATTACATTTAAAATTTATGATTTGGTCTTTTTATTTCTATGTCATTTGTGGATTTTGAACAAAGAAATAAAAGAGATATTTTTTTTTGTTATTAAAATAAATTCTGATTTTCAGGTTTAAATTATAATCAACTTATGTCCGGAAAAAATTCTGTGCAAATAGATCAGACTTTCAGTTCCACGAATGATTCGCGGATAGAACTGCTCCTAAATCGTATTCGAATGTTAGAAGATAAAAATGCTCAACAATCTGTAAGATTTTATATTATGATTTAGTATTAGTTTATTTATTGTCTTCGAAAATGTTAATTCTAATCAATGCGTTAATTATTTTACAGGAAAAACTACAAGAATTGTTACTTAAGTTAAATAAGGTTTACGTTACGCCTGATGAATTGAACCAAGTACACGTGGAAATTCAATACTTAAAAGAATTATACGAACAAATAATAATACAAAATAAAGAAAGAGAGAGTCCACTGCCTGCGGAAGAAATTGAACTTCGAATGAGACAAATTTTGCATGATTATATGTTAAGAGAGGAATGGTCTAAAATATTATCAACTCTGGTTACGAGAGATGAATTTATACAAATAATTAATGAAAAAGGTTTGATATATTTTATTTCATTGTATTTGTATTTAAACATTGAATCATTTTATGTCAAATTAAACATGTTGTTTTGTGCCATTCCCGTGGGACGGGAATGGCACTTTCTGTCCCGCGGGAAGGAAATTTTGTATAACTTGAATAAGTGAAATAAATTTTTTTTCCATCATTATAGTTACTTTCCATCATTATAGTTACTTTCTATCACTATAGTTACTTTCCATCCCTCAGGAGGGAAAATTTTATCTCACTTTTATCTCACTTTTTGAAGAAGAAAAGACCTTTTCGATACACTGGTGAGAAAAAATATCGTCCTCAATTAAGGAGAAATTGTCGATTCGACTCGTGTGAGATTTTTGCACTCGTCTAGAATCGGCAACTTTTCTCCCTAGTTGAGGAATATACTATTTTTCGCCACACTCAGAGAAAAGTGTCATGAAAATTTACTATGTTTTATAGTAGTTTGGGAATTTTTACAAAAGAATACAAATTTTACTATGTTTTAAATTGAATTTTATATGTATTCGTTGAATTTTACTATGTTTTCGTTGAAATTTACTATGTTTATATTGAAATTTACTCTTAAACATAGTAAAATTTGTAATCTTTTGCAAAAATTCCCAAACTACTATAAAACATAGTAAATTTTCATGACTCTATTCTCTGGGTGCACACGGTGACAGAAAATGCAGTTTCTATCTCTAGGGAAAAATATCGTTTGCACCATGGAAAATGAAAGAAAATTCTCTCCTCCTGCGATTACAAACCTCGCCTTCGACTTGGTAGCGAATTTTCTTTTTCATTTCCCTTGGTGCAAAATATACTATTTTATATAACTCAAGTGTAACTAAATTTGTTATTATTATTGCAGAAACTAAACCAGACTGTACCGAATGCTTAAAATCGACGACAACGTCAACTGTTGATTCATCTGATATAATAGCACTTGTCAAACAATTGTTAAAAATTTATGACGCAGATAAAACTGGCAGAGTTGATTTTGCTTTAGAATCTGCTGGTAAGAAAAGTTCCAAAACGATAATATAATATATAAAAGTTATAGTTTGAATTGTAATTAAAAAATTACCTTATATGTGAAATTGTTTGTAGGTGGACAAATAATCAGTACTCGATGTACACAAAACTATAATCTTAATACGCGAGCTTTCAAAGTGATGGGATGGACAATGTTTTATGAGAGTAATAATCCAAGAACAGTTATTCAGGGCCACCCAATGCAGCCGGGATTATGTTGGGCGTTCCAAGATTTTCCAGGTTATTTATTAATCAAAACTCGAAGTCTGATTTATGTTACTGGATTCACATTAGAACACGTACCAAAGTCGATTCTACCAAATGGTGATATGGGAAGTGCACCTAGAAAATTTAATGTCTGGGTATGGTCTTATTAACTTAATATATTAATAATTAAGAAAAAAATATGAATATTTAATGAAATAAATGTATTTTTATTCTACAGGGATTAAAAGATGAAAATGATTCAAATCCTGTGATGTTTGGGGAATATACATTTGAAAATTCTGAAGAAAATTTGCAATATTTCCCTGTTCAGGTAATGCAGTTATTATATTTTTAGTAATATAAGTATTTGATATTTTCATCATAATTATTTTAATTTTTAATTTTTTTCAACAGAATACATCTATAACAGAACCGTACCACTTCGTTGAATTACGAATTCATAGCAATCATGGTCGACTCGAATATACGTGTCTATACAGATTTCGCATTCATGGTAATCTCGCGTAGCAGCCGTTGATAATTTAAAGAAACAATTAGAGATCTAGAGAACTCACATTTATATTTTTTATTTATATTATATTTATTTATCATGAAATTTTCATATTAATGACAAATCAATGTCATCCTTTATACAATTTTTTGTATTGTAAATATTGCAACATTTGAAATATTATTTTATTACCAATGTATATTTATAAACAAAAACAGTTTTCTTCCAAATCAAGCAAATTTCATATATTTATCATTTCTGATGAATATTTTTTTTATTCATGATAATAATTATTTAGCGTTGAGCTGGAAAATGAATTGACTAAAATACAGTCACTAAACATTGAACGAATATTTGAAATCCATACGGATATTGACTTGTATGGTGAGGGGGACGGGGAAAGTCAAAGTTTTAATTGTGAATATAATTAATGCAAATAATAAACATTATTTTTTGATATTAAGAATCAAAATTTAACCTTTTGTCATCATACTCCAAGAAGAAAGAAACAGAAATATTCATAATAACTTAAGTAATAAACAAAATAGAAAAAAGCATATTTTTGTACATTTAAAAATACAAATTTTCAGGTTACATAAAAACCACATAAATAAAATTACACATTTACCACATTACACGCTACACAAGCACGTAAAATAGTGTACATGCCTCGGGCGCAGTGGCGTCCTCAGCTATAATATACTATTTTATGTAATTTGAAAGTTTGTTTGTATTTTTAAGTGTGCAAATATATGCTTTTATGCACCTCGGGATCGGACAGAAGTAGAACTAACTCGTCCGACGGGCGAGAAGTTTCACTTCTCGCTTGCTCTCTCTCAGCACATACAATAATGTAAAAGTCTCTGGCGCAGTGGCGCCCTCGGCACTAAATAACTATTTCGTATTTTGTTTATTATTTAAGGTAATTCTTTAGCTATATAAAAGCAAAAAGGATAGAGCTAATGGTGACATAATTATTAATATTTTTGTTTCTTTTTTTTGCAATATGATGACAAAACACATTTGATTGTTAACATAAAAAAATTATGTTTATTATTTGCATTAATTATATTCACAATTAAAACCTTGACTTCCTCCGTCCCCTTACCACACGAGTTGATATATCTTTAAAGCCATATATAAACTCTGGTTTGTTTATAAAAACGAATTCCACCACAATTTTAAAATTACACTTTTTATCAGTTTTCTTTTAAAGTTATAAGAGAATTCCTTTTTTAACATGCCAGTCGTTATATTTTCTTAATTCATTTTAATCGTGACCCGTTATAAAAATTGACCGTTATATATATAGATATATATATGTATACATATTATATGTATATTTTGTAAGCTCAATTTTATGTCGAGCGTTAAGTCAAGTTCCATTATTCTAATATGTAGATTGCAGTTAAAATATTTTGTCGTATATTAATTTGTTGGTACATTTCACATAAATGTTCCAAGATATATTCGGCAAAAAATTTTATCTGTACTTTATAAATGTTATTAGAGTAATCCACAAGGGTTTTCGATTAAACTTCGAACGAGTGCCTTGTAATACTATTATAATTGCTATTATATCTACATCAGCCAAATAGTGTTGTTACAAATTTCTATAACCATAATAATGCGAGTATCGAGTTCCGATCGTTTGCGACTTAGTGAGAAACGAACGTAAGATATTAGATTAATCATATTCGATGATTTACTACTATTTTTTACGTCGAAACGAATAATAACACGCGCGTACATCACAATATTGTCTAGCGTTTAAGATTCTGACTGATTGTACATTAGATCATTTTTTCGATCGATTAACAAGAATAGATTAAACAAAATTAAATTTGTACACTTGTATTGAAAGACATTTTATACGTATATTTTCATTTCTGAATTTCTTCCACGTGTATTTCATTTATATTATACATTGTATATTGTACTTTAAGATCATCAGTTCTTGTTAATTGTAATTTATTTTGTTGTAATAATCTGTACTTTACTTATATTAATTATAGTTGAACATTTATGATGATCAAAGTTTTATTGCCGCATGAATTTCGATTAAGTTTTCGAATAATGTCGGTTTAGTGTTGTCAAATAATTTGTTGCACAAACAAACAAAAATGTACAAGCTGTTAGAATAACTCTAACGAAACAGTACAAAGCATATAATGTGCATATGTTTAGTTAATTTATTCACAATTTTTTTAAGTCAAACGACGACATTTTTGTCTTTTTGACCAGTTTTATATTATAACCGGTATAAGTCATGAATCCGCATATAACTGTCGTGTTACGAATAGTTCAGTTACAAATTTGCAAAAGTTCAGTAATTTCTGATACAATACGATAATTATTTTATGAAGATTATTGATGACTGAATTTCAACAAACTACCAGCTTATTGCTTTTCAGAAGAACACGGCAGTGTCCAGCGGATCTGCAACTTACCGATTATAATATGCTTATTTATAGAATCGTATGCATAATTTGTTTAAAAGCGAGTTGTAGAGGCTACTCGAAACATCAGTTTTTCTTTCTACTTATAATCACATGCCATAGATTTGTTGTACAAAATTAGTTATATTTATTCATATTAATTGCGAATGTTTTTATAATTCTCGCCGGTAAAAATCTTGCAAATCTTTGTTAGATGAATATAAAGAAATTTGCCAGAAAATGCTTTTGCCAGATTTTACTACAATCTAAAATTGGCTTGTCTATGTTATTTTTGGCATGATGCGTTTATAAATATGTCGCTATTTTTTATTTAAAAGTCCGTTATTGGATAGAATCAGTAATTGAAACAATTAATAATCGGCAGTAATTTAGAGTTAAACAAACAATTAAAGTAATCATGAATTTCAAGATATTCCTGATATTTGTTGACCGTTTTTATTGTATTGTTTTTTAATGAAATCTTAATGTAAAAGTGATTGCACAAATATTTTATTTTTACATTAGATGTATTTAGAAACATTGATTTACAAAACTGAATGCTCATATTATGTTACACAACATTTGAAACAAAATTATAAATATATATTTAAAAAGGTAATGGGCTTTTAAAAATGATAGAAAAGTGTTCATCAAAAGTATAGTGAAAGAAATAGTATATTACGCAACAAGGGAGATGAGATCGGGAATTCGAATCGAAAGATCGGAAACGAATTTCCGATCATCTCCTATGTTGCGTACTATATTTTTCGTTACGAGGGAGGAAAAAAAGCCATTTTCCTAAATCTCCCTAGGGAGAAAAATGGCATTTCCCTCCCCGAGTAACGAAAAGATATGTTCGAAATTGTCTTCTTTATTTTTTGAACACACCAATTTACCATAAGTAAATTAATTGTTTATTTTATAAATAATTGGTTATTATATCAGAACACTTTTCTTTATTTAAAAATTCAAATTCTTCATAATATATTGAAAAATTTGAATTTTAAGACAATTAAAGTTTACAAGGTTAAAGAAACGCCCACGTCGTATAGTTACTATTTAACGCCATTATCTCTTCGGTAAGCGTGAACATTTAAAAACTTATTTCAAAAAATACTCAAAACTGAATTGAGTTCAAAATTGTATTAAATTATACTTTTTTTATTTTATTCTTTGATATTTGAAAAATGTATCTTAAAACTTTATATACATAATTTTACACATAATTCAAGTTGTTGAACATTTAATTAATAAGTTTTTTAAGTTCACATTTATTGTGTCATCCTTCTCCGGAAAATTAAATCTCTTAGTTTCTAGTCTTTTTATTAATCTATAGAATTAATTATAATGGTGTTTTACGTATAATAAAAGGAAAATTACGATGCTTTTTTAGCGAAGAACTAAAAATTTGATATCGACTTTTGTAATGTTTTTCTTTCTTCATTTTGCATAATAATTGAATGTATTTGAAATGTAATTATGTATGTAAAAACGATATTTTTCGTCTCGTGATTTTTATTTGCATAAACAACCGAATAAAATTATATAAAAAAATTTATACTATGTTTATTTTATATTGTAAGAATACATTTATTTAAAAGTATCCTTATTTAAAAATAAAAATAAAATAAAATATTATAAATAATATTATAAATAATAAAAGTTATATCAAGTGAAATTAATCTCTTAGTTTCTCTAATTGCAAAATAAAAAATTAATTATAGTAAAAATATGTTTGTCTTAAGGTGATGGCGAAGCTAACATTATCGACATTACAGATTTCTTAAATTAAAATTAAATGAACAATTTAAATTACATTTAAAGACCAGAGCGCCATTCTCTCACTTTTTTTACACGTTTTGATT
>JABFPJ010001184.1:0-27919 GCA_022817425.1 Gryon sp. ZL-2020 | reverse complement strand
TGATTCAATGTTGGCTTAAAGTGGATCATATGTTGATGCAACGTTGATAGACAATGTCGTTTGCCAATGTTGGTAAGATACTGTTACGACTGTAAAGTGGTCTAAATATTGGCAATTTCTGCCTGGGACGGCACAAAAGTTACACTGAGAAAAATAAATATAGTCAAATTATGTATAAATATATGAATGGCTTATAATAAAAAATTGAATGACAAATCTAACAGAAGAAATTTTACTATGAAAATACAGTGAAATTAGAAATAAAGATAACGATGTTCAACGTTATTTACATGGAATACGATTCATATTGAAATGTATTCTTTTTTCTCAACGGCCCGAGTTTACAGACAGCAAATATATATATTCATATAAAATTTCTCTCAGTTTACATACGCGTACATAAAAGTGCATATATGAATTAAAAAAAAATATATAAAATAAATTTCTCATACGAATAAGTTTATTTTTAAATAAAGTTATAAATAATTCATTTTTTATGATACACTATAGAAGTGAGTCTATTATCAATGAACCGGTTCTTCATTTGTGGCAAACTTGACAATTTTGAAGCCACTTCGCACGGGTCTACTTTATAACCGACATGGCACGATGTCAAGTCATGCGGTAGACAATTATTTTACGATAAAGACACGGACGATAATAACATTTACAAAATATAACGTTTTTTAGTGATATGAGATTAACAAAATTCACAGTTGATAGCAAAACTGAAGTTACAATATAGCTATGTGTATACATGCAAATTACCAACTTTCTACAAAAAAACCACCTGTTCAGAAATGTGTAGCGCTGAATACAAATCCATGTAAAGTTCATAAGAGCACAGGTTTTTTGCATAATATTTGCGTGCATAATAATAGCAATATTTCGGTTTTTTACACTTGAAAATGTTTTAAATTGTTATATAGTTTTAGTATAAACTTACAAAGTACACTGAGAGAAATTTAATAGAAATTTTTATTACCCGTACAGAAAAAAATATAATTTAAAATATATGTCAAAATATATAACTTTTTGCCGCTAAAATATATTTAAAAATATATTTCAAATATATTTTTATATGTAAATTTGTTCTTGCACATATTTTACAAATATATTTTTATTTATATTTTTACATATATATTTCAGAAATATATTTGAAATATATATCAGATATATAACTTTTTATCGAAAATATATGTGCACATATTCACATATATTCTTGCATATATTTCGAAATATATTTTCTTACGTTAGGGTAAATTGCTATGAATATTTAGTGTACAAGTATTAGGAACCATGAAAAAATGTAAAAAAAGCATTTTAATATAAAATTTCTCAGTTTTTTTTATATTGCTATTATATCTAATAAGATTACTATTATATATAATGAAAATTCATATTAAATTAGTAAATATTCTTATCCTACATTCTCAGTGTAAGAACAATATTTTAACTTTCCAATATTACTGTTTTTTATAGTGAATATTCGTAGAAAATTAGTGAATATTCCTCTTAAGAACTTTTACGTTTTAAAGACAAATAAAATATGGTGAAATTCTAAACATTAGTACATGTAGTATTAATCACAAATGTTTAAATTAGAATGATTTATTTCTTATTATATATTTGTATGGACTTGCATAATTTTAACATAATATTTTAATATTTTAAATGATGAATAATATGCCATCGATTAAGACATTGGCGATCGTGTTTTTATATTGATTTGCGACGACGTTCACGATTGTGAGAACAAAAAGGTAAAAATTACTAGCACAATAATAATAGCGAAACACAGAGGTGGCTAAGGGGAGAAGAGTAGGGGGACAAGGGAGGTCTCTAAGCGGACGTGGGAGGATGCAAATATGAAAAACCTTGAGTCGCGAGTAGGATACGCGCGCCGTTACAAACGGACTGCGCGCCGGAGCAGGTATGCGCAATACACTTATGAAAATCGCAACCTGCGTTACACGCGTTTAATCACAGCGATTAATGCGCCACTGCGGCTTTCCCGATAACGATCACAAGTCAACATAACTGATAAGAAAATACGGAATCAATTAAAATGAAAAGTAGTTAAAAAAAGTTGAAGAAAATGGTATATAAGAAGTAAAAAATGAAACCAAAAGCTGAATTTAAATTAATTTTTTTAGACAGAAAAAAATGAAAAATGACTTCTTTTTTATATTTTAATTTTTTTTCTGTGTGTGTTTTTGTATAATTTTAATGTCTAATTCCAAAGCTCATTTCAATTTAAAATTTTTTAATCTACATTTTTTTATGTGCAATTTTTTTTAAATCTAATAAAATTTATTGAAAGCAATACTAATAAATATATACATTTATTTACAAAAATCGATGAATTTAAAGAATTACTATTCATATATTAATTTAAAATATAATTTGATTATGCAATGTTTAATTAAATTAAAAAGTGCAACTTTTAAAAAAAAATGTATTTACAACAGAATCATAATTCGTAATGGAAAAAAATATGGTAGAATTTCTTGTTCAACGATTAAAGAAATTAGAAAAGCCTTGAAGAATATGGCACCGTTATCACTGTTTTGCTAAGCATAAGAAAACGCTTATCTATAAACGTCGTGCGCTTTCGCGAGAGGCGAAAAAAATCGTCGCTATATCTCTTTACTGACGAACTTGTAACAAAAACTTGTGTTGAATTTTTCTCGCACCTACTTCCAAGTTGATTTTTGTCTATTTTAGGATATTTAAACAATATCTATATTATCATTCGTCTTTCATTCACAATTTCTTCAGAATTTATTACTTCTCGCTTGGAACAATTGCCATAGAAGTGACACAAATTTTTGCATTTGAAAAGGACGCAAAAATGTTTTTTTTTTCATTGTCATTGTATAAATGTAGAGAGTTTCATCGACTGAATGTCTGACTAATACGTTACTGTATCTCCTTTAAAACCAAATTTGCACAGCAAAAATTACCTAATTTTTTCAGTGCGATAATTTAATAGGCAAAATAAATAAATTAATTGAGAAAAAATATATGTTTTTCTCATCATGCATTTTTGATAAGCTTTTAACTTATTTTGTCAAACTTGAGTAGTTTTTGGTGAAAAAAGTGTTGAAAGTAGAAAAAATTCGTCACGGGGAATAATTGTGAATACAGGTTCTTTTTCTTATGAATTTAGCTATTATTACGAGAGGAATTCAAAATGTTAGTTGTTTTTACTATTATGAATAACGCATGCTGTTTGATTTCGCTTTTTTGAAATGTAAAATTGCTTGCTAATTGGGAATTTGTGGCCTTGGCTGTTACCAGAGTCGAATCGCCGTCTCGATATTTAGCATTTCACTGTTAGCAAGCCGAGATAATAGACAACAGGACTAGCTAACTTTTGGGTCATCAAAGCAGAGGCGAAACATTTTTGTCACATCGTCAGTGAACTTATTTAAAAATACAAAAAGATCGTTGTGCCATACATTTTTTTGTTATTTGAACATCTTTTCTATTAATATTTGTAAACATTTGAACAATTGTATCAAAAAACTTCATTCCAAGCATAAGAAAAAATATCAAATTTGAATCATTAAAAAGAATTTTTACATATTTTCTTGATTATTTTTTGATTAAAACTCATGGTGATCTTAATTTGAATTTAATCTTAAGTTTAATGAAAGTAATCATCAATGATAATTAATTATGTTTTCTAGCTAAATTCAAGACGTTGACAAAAATATTTGTTTCTTATTATCTTGTCTTTACTGATTCTAGACATTCGTAAATTAAAAATAAAACTTAACTGTAAAAAATCAATACCTTCAAATGAAATATGAATTTTGTTACGCTTTATATCTGAGGAACCTTAAAATTGTTTGGCATCGCTTGATAAAAAGTCTATTATAAAATTTCGAAAACTTTCAAATTTCTTGAGAAGTAGGTTTCGAGAACATTTTTTTTACTGTTTTCATTTCGTATTCAATTTAGGATTTTCATCAAGGTACATATTAGATACATTTTTTATTGTTCATCACCCATTTTTCCTCGTTTTCTGGAAATTAATAAAATATCAAAAGAGAAACTCCATTTTATAAGTAAATTTAGAATAAATCAGCTTTTTTTTTAGTTTTGGCTTCAATTTCAAATAAAAAATATATAATAAATATTTTTAAGTTATTTTTGCAAATTCTTTCTTTTCTATTTGTTTATATATTTATTTGATTTTTAATAACCGATAAAAATATTTAACAAAAATAGATAAAATGATATATTTGTTTGCTTTTAGCAACTTTATTAAAATTCAGAAATATTATCATTTTAAAAGTCTTTGAGTACATAAGACTATTGTTATTTTTAATGCAAAATATGACTTGTCAACGAATACAATCTAAAATGTCGTTTCGTGACGTCAGACAAGTTAAATTATCTACGTGTTAATAGGAAAATTGAAAATGAAAACTTGATAAGTTTTTATGTTTTGTCAAAATATTTAAGTGTCATTTGCTTCCTTAAATACGTTTGATTTAATTAGACTTTTATAAATTATGCATACTTGTTATAACCAAATGCAATTCCTGAAAAATGTTTTAAATATTATTTAAAAAACATCAAACACAATTGGCATTATTTTTCTTCTTTTACTGGTATATTGCGAATAATAAAAAAATGATTCAATATAATTATTATTTAATGTAATATATAATTATAAATACTAGGATTTAATAATTAGGTAAAATAATAAAAAATTTCTCGCGCTACTTGAATAATAATAACCTACAAATATTGCAGAATATACAAAATAACAATATTTGTAATCATAAAATAGAAATTAATTTACACAATTTTTAGTCAATTTTAAATTCGTTTTACAAAAGAAGCCCAATGTTTAACGAGATCTGATATATTGTACAGCCATCTAAGTATCAGAAACATATTTACGAAAATATGCTGTTTCATTTTTAATTTGAATACATCACAAGAAGAAACACAATATTAATAACAAGAACTGTAACTTTTAATGTCTTAAAAAACTTAGACATAAATGTAGCGATGTTTAAAATAAGTTTTTTTGAAAAACACTGTTTTCATATCAAATTTTCCTATATTTCATAGTAAAAGTTATGCTATTTTACTTAAAATCTGAAATGTTGCTGATTATTATCAGAAAAAGAAATTATATGTATACATACTTTATTTTATTTTAATGTGTTGCTACTTGTATTTGATAAAAAACGTAAATTTTACAGAGTTAGTTCATTTGATTTATGCATAAGTTCATTCCAAAATACCCATTGAGTTATAAAATGGAAATTAGACAGGTACCATTCATGTAAACATGTTGCTGCCTCCACAGGTGTTGATACTGAGTCCAGCGCGAGCTGGTGCTGTCTTCGTGTAGCGAGGGCAGGGGTGCATGATGGACCTGGTGGGCGTGTGACGTGGGTGGTTGCTGCTGCGGGGGCTGTTGGGGTTGCTGTTGAAGCTGATGAGCAGGCGCGACGACTATGTGTGGGTGGGGCGGGGGTGCGCCGCCGGCCTGTTGGTGCTGTGGTTGGGGCTGTTGCTGGGGGTGATGCGACTGGTGCAGTACCCCAGGTACCGGAGGCGGCGCCAACTGTTGATACTCCATCACGCAACTCATGCAACGATCAACCCTAAATCATCTGACGACTCTGTCGTCCAAGATTAATTCCCACAACAAAAATGGTCAGAAAAAGGAAGATCCAATCCAAGAATAGTCGATGAAGAAACAAAGTTGATTGTGTGGTCGAAAAACAATGTCCAGAGTCTCGGCCACCTTTCGTTTTGTCACTGTGTCACGAGTAATTTGAAGCGCGGCATCACTGTATGAAACCACTAACCGAGTATCCAAAAAGTAAGAGAAAAAAAACGGAACCAGAAATAAAGATTTGCAACAAACAGCCTTTTGACCAATTGGATTGTAAGGGGTGGTTGCGCGAAAACTGGATCACGCTATTGGTGAGCGCTCGGTAGGGGTTGCAACTCCGAGGGGCTGGGCGCAGTTCACACAGTCACTATACGATATTCGTGTGTGTTGGTGTGGGCTGGCTGAGAGAAACGACGAGAGACACACGAGGCAGCGCACACGGAGAACGTGTCTCTCACGCACGACGTCCGCAAAGACACTAGAAAACCGCTCGCGAGCGCGATCCTCGCGGCTCTAACCTAACCCGCTCGCTACACGCAAGCCACCCCGCCAGTCCCCACCGCTCATACTCCTCCCCACCTTGCAATAAAGCCTTTCCTCTTCCTCCTCCCTCCTTCGAACGAGGCGATTCGACCGGCTATGTACCGTCATAATTCATAACGCCGATGTTGATTCTCCGGATTAAAACGCCAAGTTTACAGTTAGTATACGGTAGGTAAGACTTGGATCTAGAAATGGTGGGATGGCGGAAGCTTTTTGACAGTTCGTCGATTAGACAAATCATGCTTTTCTTCATGGAAAATTAGTACACTTGTCTTATTTTTACCTTACTTTGGATACTTTACTTTTAATATAATCAATGATTTTGGTAGAGTAAATTTGAGAGTATCGTAGAAGAGACCTCTATTGAATGTCTTCTACATAAATTTGCCGTCCACTTTGGCATTTACATGAAACATACGCTTGTTTCAGTTGCTAGTGATAAATGTAATGCGTCATTCCTTGCTTAGTCACTAGAGTAAAATTACTTTAGAAAATGTCTGAACAATTTTGACTTATTTGTCATAGTAATGCTATTTAATGAATTCAATTTGATTTTGTTTAAATATCATTGGGGAAATTTGATTGGATTCTTTTATTGTAAACGTATGGTACAGATATGTCGAAATTCCCTCTCAAAACACTTGAGTATAATTGCGGATCAGATGAAACTTAAATCTTAAACATATCAGCAAGTTTCATTTAGTCATTATGTGATTATCTGCATGAGTGAATGTATGAAACAAGATGATTGTAACTTTTTTGTAACAAAATATATGTATTTTTTGCATTCAAAATAATTGAATATTTTTTGCTCAGATTTACTAACAAGATAAACTATATCTGCATGTCAAAAGCCTGTTTTCCCTATTTTTTAGATGATATTTTTTATGCAATTTCTAGAACTAGATTTCAGATAGTTAGATCTGTAGTAATATTTTGTAATTTCTAGGTACATTATTTTAACATCAAAAAAATCATTAAAAAGTGTCTTAGTAGTAGTGATATTGAAATCTTATTCTCAGATATATCCAATATAACTGATTCCTAAAATGTGCAAAAACCAATACAAATTTGTCTTCGTCTTTCTTGATTCATCATTTATATATACTTCATCATCATTAATCCAGGCATTTTAAATTGTTATCATTACGCGTAGAACTTCTTGTTCAAATTATGACTGTAAAATATGTGATATTTACATTCAACATATGGTTGCTTGAATTATGTTTAGTGATAAAAACAATGTGTCATTGAATGCTTCATCACTAAACTGAAGACAGAAAGAAGCAAGTGTGGGAGAGCTTGGCATTGTTAGACCTGTCAAGCTGGTCTTCTCTCGTTTCTTATGAAATAGTGTTGCTTCGTTACAAACGACACGTTGATTTTGCCAATTACAAGAAGAAGTTGCCAATGTTTCACTTGCAGGCCTATTGTTTAATAAACAATATCCATAAACTGACTTTGCCAGTTATAGTTTATGTCAAATGTATGTTCGTCGTAATTGCGGATGATTAATTTAAAATTGAAGCTGAAGAGGGATATATTGTCGTTAGCACTACGGAGAAAGTCACTGGAAGAATTATTACTGTGGATTTTTCAGTAATTATGTCACTTGGAAAGTTATTGCATTTGGGAAGTAAACGTGGTTTGACCGGATTGCGTTTGACTGTTTCATTTCTGTTTTGAGTTGTTAATACGATTTGTGACACGCAATCTTTCATTTTACTTTTTCAAAATTCCATATGCATTTTCATTTTTCATCTTTGTAAGATTAAAAAGTAATCACATTTATTAAAATTATAAACTCATCTTTAATCATACCTAAAATAAATTTCAATTGAATATAGTTTTAATTCTTTCAAAAATGAGTACTACTTTGAATTAAATTCGATTTTTATTGCAAGTATAGTTATTTTCTACAAATTTAAGAAATATTCTAGCAAAATAGCAAAGAGTCTTCGATGTATGAAAACGTTTGGGTCAATTGAATGTTTAGAATAATTGAAGCACTGAACTTTAAACTTAAATCTTGAAACATTAGTGTTGTGCTATTTAAATATATTTATCGATGTGATTCTATTCCACAATCAATTGATATCTAGATAATTTCTTAATAAATAATCTAATCTAACGCGATGTCATACTCCAACCGATACGCTTCGATATAGAAGAAATTAAAATTCTGTTAAACTATTGTTTCAACCTTGCAATAATAAACATTTGTATTTTGATATTGATATTCTAATGAATTGACTGATTTTAATTAGAAATAAATGCAAATGATATGCATCAGTAAAACTAATTATGGTATTTAAGATATTATTTAGAATTATTATTAAGAATATTGTTTTGATTAGATATAAAGCATTAAATGAAATTAATTTAATGATTTTTTAATATACTGCTTCTGTGAACAAAATATGAATTCAAATCAACAATGTTTAGAAGCAAAACCACAAGAAAGTAATGCTACAATATTTGAATTTTTTATCACTTTATAATAGATATCGCGGTATTATGTTTCAGTCGTTGTCGTGCAAGATTTCCGCGTTCTCGCGGTGACTAGAGCGAGAGGAAAATACAGGAAATGATTGCAGCAGCTGTCGTACATACAGTGCCATTCGGACAATCCTCCAATAAAAATACGGTAATCAAATTAGCAAAATCATCAGATCAAGCTTCAAATTTTGTTTTTTATTATTCTTAATCTACTTAGTTTAAACATTTTATAGAATTTAAATTTTTACCAAATTATCACCATGAAAAAATTAACTTTAAAAAGACAAAGAAAACAAGAAAAATCTATTGGAATTGAATTTGAAAATATTTTGACTTTTTAAGTTTTGTTCCAATTAAACTTCGTAGATAACATTATCCAGAATCTTTGTTAATACAAAGAAGCAATTTAAATTTCAGTTAATCTCATTTCCTGTGCATAAAATCGGAACCATAAATTTGTCATTTGACCGCGAACAATCGAATCATAATTTATAGGCAATGAATGAAGTCAATAATCGGCGTGCTTACGAAAATGGTCAAAGATAATGTAACATTATGAGGCGCAAATGTAATCGGTTGAATTGAAGTTTTCAAAAATGCCGCAGCAAAATTCACTTTCACGATGGAAGAAGAAAGAGATACATAGAGAAAGAGGCCTTATTTGATCGGATCGACGATCGATAGCTCGTGCAGCATCGCCACTTTCACTCGCGCAAGTCGCGCGCGACTTGCGCGAATTTGTCTCGCCAAATACAGGTGTCATTTGAATTTGGCAAATTTTGCACACGAATGAGCGATAACAAACGCACGATTGTTTACCTTTCATGCATGTACAAATGAAACGCAAGTGCATATATATATATATATATATATATATTTATATATTTATATACAAGTTTGTAATACGCTTTCTTTTGCTCGTGTGCATGACTTTCGTTTTCGTCCACTTGGAATACGAACGAATTCGGATATCTTCGTTGAACATTTCGACGCTTTCTAAATATCAAACTGTCCCACATTCGATTCACACGAATTCGGCCCCGATCGAATTGTAGATTTGACCCACTAATAGATAATAACGCCGGTCTTTTCAACACAATTCCCCCTTTTTTAAACAAACTCTGCGTCAATTTATAAGTTGTTTATTTCGAGAAACTTTGTTGTTTTCTGCCAAATTGTTTCACCTCAAAGATTATGGTAATGCCTTTTCCCGAGAAAAATTCCGGCATCTATTCATCTAATAAACCGAACAAGTTGTGGCTTAACGGGATCGATCGGTGCTTATAGATTTCGGAAATTAAAGAAGAAAAAAACTTTTCCTGTTTCATATAAAGAATATGGAAAATTGGAATAAACCGCACATTCAACGTTTGTCATTAAATTTGGAGGGAATTTGTAAAACAGCTTCGGCCTTTCTTTTTCGCTTTATTGTACATACTTGACCTTGCATAAGTACTGAAGGCAGACTGTCTTTATTTGTGTCAAATAGTTTTATTAAATGCTACATCAAATATCTGCTTTTACTTGAGAAATTAGATGACTTGTAAAATAAATAGAATTCCTAGATATAAAAAATGGTTTTCTTTTTTAATACAATGTTAATACAAATTTTTAATACAATTGATTTAATTTTACATATGTTTTAAAAATCATAATTTAACTTTAACAATACATATTCATTTTGTTATAATAATTGTGTATAACTTTATTTTATAAGAATATCGTTAATATATATTATAACAACATTTTGGGATGAATACAAAATATTAAATAAAATAAGAAATATAACTCTATCCTTATTGATTTCTTTTAGTTTTATAAGCACAATAAAATATATAAAAAAAAGATAAAAGATTAAAGATAACTTGATTTTCGTGAGATAAACGTGAATCGTTGGTTTAGAAACTAAATCAAAACATAATCAAGATTCACAAGTCATAACTCGTCGAACATTTCACGACTGCCGACTTTGACATTTATCACTGTTTCTCTGTCTTTATTGGACTGTCCTTCTTCGGCATCAGCACCTCAAAATCAAAATTCGTTTCAATGATCGGTATATTCGATTGTAGTCAGTAAATAAAACGAAATTTCAGGCAAGAAAAATATATCACATTTTCATGAGTGTTTCCACTGGGAAAATTTTATTACACTTACAACGATGAGTTTATAACTTGCTGAGGATGGATTTGCATTTTGAATACGAAACGTATTTTTTGATGGAATTTGAAATTAGAATTTTTGGTTTATATTTCTTGACGTTTTATTGCATTTTTCATTTTTTAATGAATAAAGGATTCTCATGACCGATTGATTCGATTCATTCCTTGTGTAAAAGCTTGCCTCATTTGAATCATAATCAATATTATCATTATTATTATAAATATTGTTATAAGAAATATAATTAATTATTTTTTAAAGAATGAAGTATATATTTATATTATATATTATATTTATATGAATAACAATATCTTGAAATATTTATAAAAACGCAAAATTTCAATTAAACAATTTAAGTTTTGTTTTTAACTTTAACCCTTCAATTACGGCTAAATGATGCAATGCTAAAAGATATATGTAACATTTGTGGTGTTATGTTGTATTTTCATTTTATTATCAAAAATGCAATTAAATATAGATTTAATTAAGTTTTGAAAGTAAACGACAAAGATGAAAAAATGAATGTGTTAAAAAAACCTGCGAACATGAAATTTCTATCTGTTAAGAAACATTCCAATTTTTTACGGAAACTGTTAATTTATTGTATTAATATCAATATTTTTTATAAGTAAAACAAAGTTATCTTGTTAAATCAAATCTTCATTACTTTGAACATAATAATTTTGTAAATCGATAAAGGAAATGTTGCAATATTGCAGCAACCGCCCTTAAAGCTCAATTATTGAAATTAATTTTGCTTAAGATTAATATATTGTACCGTATATACAATTTTCATATAAAACTGCTCTCAGAAGATATTAAATAAATGTAATTTATACATTCATTAGTACATAATTAATTATTATATCACAAATGGCAATCAACATAACTAAATCTGACAGTATCAATATTTTTATCTGTTTAAACAAGCAATCTAATACCTCATGGTAATTTAATATTCATATACCGAGAAAAAGGTTAAAATAAAAGAAATATATTACTGTAAGTTATAGAATAATATCGTGACGCATCTTACAACAAAAGTAATGTAACTTATTTGAATAATTTTTATTATTCAGTGATATATATAACTTTTTGCCGAAAATATATACGCACCTATTCACATATATTTTTGCATATGTTTCGAAATTTATTTTCTTCCGCCAGGGTTTTCTTAATGTATGATTTTGATATTTATAATAATAAACTTAATATGAGAAACCTACAAATTACAATTGCTAAAAAGTACGCTACACATACCATAAGAAGCATATTTTGGCATATTTACTATTACGATTCGTATCGCAATCTTTTTAATTTTTTCCTCCCTTCCTTTCTCTCTTTTTTCGATCAATTTTGTTTCTTTTATTTATTTGGAGGTTTCTTCTCTTTTTCTCTGCAGATTCTTCGTAACACTCTATTTCCTTGCGCTGTTACTTTTTGCCTTTTTAATTTTTTAGCCGATGAAAACAAGTAGGACTCTTGTGAGGAGAGTGGCCCAGGACTATTTCTGGCTCGGTGAATGCCGAAGCGAGACGGCGTATTCCTGAATCACCGAAACCGGTCTCGATTGCCGGTACCTGCGGCGGCGAACGCGGAAACCAACGCAAGCCCATTTCTTGCAAACGACCAAACACGAACGAATCCACGTTCGGCTTCTCTCTTTTTCCCTTCCCTTCTTTCTCGTCATTTTGCGTCTTTTTGTGAACGCACGCTGCCGCGCGAGCAACAAGCGCGTCTTTCCGCATTTTTTGTCGCACGTCTGCCAAGATGTTGACTTTACGTAATTTGCATGAAAAAATTGTGCGAAAAATCGCAATAAAGACCACTTTTTTTGTCATCTCATTACCCAGTCCAGCCAAAATAACGAGTCTTTTTGCTTTTAACGGGAAATTATGTTACTTTAGGTTTAATAAATTGAACTGTCAATATACTATGCTTTTTTGTATAATATTTGAGAGACCGAGAATTGTGATAAAGTGGAGTTGCGTTATTGACGAATTTTACGAAATATTTCGTCAACTATTTGATTCTTTGTTATTATTATGTCTCGCTTTTTAAGTTGAAACATTTTTAAACAAATAAACAGTTGTCTGATAAAAATACGAATTATTACTTTCAAAAGTGATTATAATTTTATAATAATCTATAATAATGTTGATATACAATTTATGACATTGATGAAAGAATAAAAAAATAAAACAGAAAAACCACGAATGTAATAACAAAATTAATAGAATTGAAGTCAAAAAAATGTCTAAAAGGCCAAAAACAAAACAAAAGCAAAATGGAGTTCCTTCTCACGCGTAAAACAATGTCTTAGATGAATTATCTTACCTGTTTCATGGAAATGTTTTATGATAATTTCATATAAATTATATTTTGCATTGTTCATCTTGAATATATTTAAACATTTTCATAGGACTATGTACTTTTTATTTAACCCTCTCCTGCTCGAGCATCGCGATTCATCTATGCGTGAGGTGAGCACATTTAGTAATATTTGTGCGCTAATCAGAGCCATTAAAAAGTTTTTGTCTCTTTTTTTCGAAGAGTCAGAAAAAAAGACAGAAACTTTTTTTCTTAATTAGATTCTTTGATTTGTTTTTAGAAAAATTCTATAAAAATATACGTACAGCTTTCATGGTCACATATTCAGTGCCACAAAAACTTTATTTATTTCTCACAATAAATAATTTACAAATTCTCTTCTGGATACTGTAAAACTATATGAAAGTCAATCAGTTACTACAATATTTGCCAAAAAAGTGCATGTCATGATTACGCAATGTTCATAAAAAAGTTTTTATGTTTACTTAAAAAAGAACTAGAATATTATTGCGAGTCATTTGGCTATTCTCCTGTTGTCAAATTTATGATAAAAGTTGAGATGCTTCTAAAAACTTTGAGTTCTATAATTAAACTAGCTAATTTATTCTTTGAAGATCAAATTTTGCAAAATTTTTTTATAAAAGGTGGAAAACGTTGATAAGAGTATTCATAGTCAAAAATCTTTTGCTACAATTTCTTCTAAAAAAAATGAATAAAAGAAATCTATTTTGTCACTAGCCAATGAGTTATTGAACAAAATGAAAGTTTTGGCAACATAAATGACATCAATGACGACACAGCGCATTTCAGTCTAACGATAATTAATGAATTCAATGAAAATGCGATGACTTTCTCCGCCCAAGTCAATATTAACGATAATGCCTTCGCTCGTATAGATTCGTTCGGAGACGAGCAAAGTCTTCCGCATGTTCGCGGCAGTCAAACGTCTTGGGGATCTATAAATCTCATTTAACCTTTTGCGCCGCAACGTTCCCATCGTTGATTCGCTTGCGGCACTCATTGCAAGGAAAAGGTTAAATCTGAGGGACGAAAAGCGGCTTCACATTCGGCAACCTGTTGAACTTCGATGCTGCCTTTTGTTCGTTTGAATTCAACGTTGCATCTGATTCCAACGCCTTACATTTCAATCTACGCCGAAACTTGATCGACGCGACGTAGAAAGTTTCACGCACTTTGCGCTTAATTTCGTTGTAAATCATTCGGGTTTTGCCCTGCGGATGGGCCTTCGCAAATGAAAGTGTGAAATCTCGTCGAACGAGGCGGAGTTTCAAGTCACTTTTTCGTGTAATTTCAATCATAACTGAAATATGGCTGCAAAATTTTGTGCACATCTACTTGCAAAATCAAAAGAGTTATTTTACATTATTTTTTAGACACTTTGACATTTCAAAAAATATTGAATTACAAAATTTCTTTTTAATGGCTTTATAAAGATATTTGAACAAGTTTTTTCGTTGAGATTTAAAAAAAAATAAAAAAAGAAACTTGCAAAAAATTAAATACCATTGTATTGCTTATTATATTATACAAATTATTGTTTTATAAATTTAGTGTGTTTATAATAAATTGTATTTTTTGAACAAGAATGATTTTTTTGGCTCTTATCTTTACTGTTTCCATCTAATTTCTAAAAGTAAAACATGTCATGTGAAAAAAAAAATGTTTTGAACACTTTATTTATTTTTTGAAAAAAGGCATGTAAGAAAAATGGAAACAAACCAACTTTTTTATTAGGTTAAGTATTTGCCTTCATTATGATGGTGGGCCACTTCCAAATTAGCTACGAAACGGATTTTAAACTTTCTTCTTCAACAATCTAACGGGTGAAATGTGTTTTGGAGCTTTTATACAAATTAGAAACAAACTACCGTAATTAAAAAATCAATATGTTAATCTCGAAGTTTTACATGCATATTCGGCAAATAATGTATTTTTTACTGTAAACAACCAATGAATAATCAATATTCACAGATATAAATTGCAGAATATATAAAAGGCAATTTTTTAAATATTTTTGACTATAAGAAATTATTCAAGATGATTTTTAAATGTAAAATTAAAAGTTTGGCAAAAGCTGAGGCAAAAGTAACTATTCTTACGAAATACTTTCTTGCTGAGACAGAATTTCTCTTTCATCGAGCATTGACAAAAATTTCTACCTTAATTTAAATCATATTAATCGCATTAAATGAAGTTATTTATTTTGCGTGCAATAATACAATTAGAAAGCGAGCATAAGAAGAAGTTTTGGTCGAAAAAGCGACCAGGGCCAAGGAGAAACAAGTTGGAAATTCAGACGAGAGTGGGCCCGGGCGATTCCCGCGTGCAGCTAAAGAAGTTTCGCAAGTCAGATCACGCATTCGCCGTCGTCGGCACGCATTAACCGGAAAGTGAAACTATTCCTTGCTTCGTGTCGAATTTTGTATCATTATTTATTTATCGCAATTTTGCGAACAACGTAATACTTCGGACCAATTTTATTGCGGCAAAATACATTATAATGTTTGGAAGAAAATACCAACATTTCGTAGTTATTATTAAATTGTAATTTGCAACAATTTTTAATATTTTTATAAACAAATAATAAGGATAATAAAATTTGTATACAAATATTTTAGTATCAGAATATCTATCAGAATAACGAACTGATATGTAAATCAATATATAAATGATGATATTGAAAAAGTCGTCAGGTAAATCATTAAAAGAAAAAAATTGTCCTAATCTCATGTTCCGAAGATTTTGGCTTTATTCCTTGATCGGAAGTGAGACTGACCTAGTTTTCTCCAAAATTTGACGAATCGATTAAGACCACTCGAGTCTGAAAGTATAAGCATTTCTATCATTCATCAATCACGAAGCACCCGAATGCTTGTCAATTGCAACTCAATTTTGTCTATGGAATTGAAAATAACACCTAGGAATAAAATGATATACATTTTATCCATTAAACGAATCAAGTGTATGAAATAAAATGTAGAAAAAGTAAAGGACAAAAAAGAGAAGTAAATGAAATAAAAAGCGAAAGATAAATGAATCAAAGAGAAAAGACTTCGGTTGCCCTCGTGAGAGACCAGGGAACAACGGGCCATTTCACTGTGCTGAGAGAAAGTCGCCGAAAGTGGTTCCTCGTCCGGTCCTAACAGCCGGTGGGCCTGAGCTGTGACAACTCTACCACCTTATTTTCAAGCCGATTCTGATAAATTAATCGGATATTCCTTTCCAACATTTATTTTCAACAAATTTTAGTTTTCAGTCTTTCTTTTCACTGAGTTTCAAATTTTCTAATGTCTTCCTCAACTTCAAAACAACATACGAGAAGATAAAGTTGTACGATAAATTTGAATAAAAAAGATGTTGAATATAATAACATAATAAAATCAAAACTGTTTAGATGATTTTGTTAAATAATTGCAAAATAAGATTTACCATCGAAAAAGGAAAAGTCATTCATTACTTCAAGATTTACTTCAACGAAAATTAACATATGAGAAAATTACATTGAAGAATGTAAAAAAAGTTATATTGCATACGCGTAGAGCACGTATAGGATTGAGAAGGAGTAGATGAGTGCATAATCGTCGTCATTATTACATTATTCAGCATCGCGGAAGAATTGCACGTGTGCATCATTGCGAGCGTGTAATTATGGTCGAACGTTATACAAATCTCATTTAAACTATTAAGTAATTGAGATTTACTTGTCTACATTAAAAGTCACTGGAGAACGTTCCAGTGAAAGTATGTGTGATTAATTTTTAATCGGAAGAAACTTATTTTAAAAAACCTTTACGAAAAATACTTTTTATCATATAAAATGAAAAAGTATGTTTCTCTGAAATAAACGTTCTTTAATGAAAAAAGAAAGCGAAAACAAAATTTGTTATATGAAAAGACGCTAAACTGTTTGAGGAATCTTTACGTCTGAAAACATCTGTTTGTCATATGTTTGTAATGTGTGTATATAATATAACTCGTTGACTAGATCACATATTCATGTGTGTTTATGAGATAATTTCATTTAGTAAAACGCTGACTTACATGGTTTTTAAATTACTCTCAATTAGTTTCGCGGTTCAAAAACTTTATTTAATATTTCAGTGTGTTTACTTGACACGAATTTTGATATGTACGGTGACAAATATAGTAACCAAAGTAACGGACTTTTTTCAGCTATTTTTTATTCTAAATTTAAAAAAAATTGTGTACTAGTCCGGTAATGGGAACATTAAATCTTATTCATACTTGTTTTTCTCAACTTGATTTCATGGGAATAAGAATGCACAATGATTTTCGAAAATAAAAACGTTTTTTTTTTTAGTTTTTTGAATGTTCTCTAAGTACTTTTAAATTACTTTTTTGGGAGTGTTAATGGTAGAAAAACACTATTTCTCATGTAAATAGTAACGAATACTGTTACGAAATGACAAGTGAACCACCAAAAATTTTGTTTTCATCTCTACATTTATACAAATTTGTAATATTAAAGTTATATTTAAGTTACATTCAAATACATAGAAAAAATATTCATTTGATCCACTGAGAGCAAAAACCAATAAAAATTACCGTGCTTGTCATAGTAAACATAAGTAAAATTGTCGAAAAGGAAATAAATGTGTTGTTTAATTGATATTTTGTAGTGATTTACTTGACTATTTACATTTAGTCTACATCATTTTTAAGTAAAGGACGAACAATTTTTACCGTGCTGTTGTTTACAGTCTGTATTTAGGTATTATATGTAGTTAAGTTTAGAACAATTTGGTGTGTTGTTGATAATAAATGCGTGCTTTTCATTATATTTTATGTTTTACTGCCTTCAAATATTACCATGTTAGCACGGTAAATGTTTCGTACAATAATTGCTATCTATTTATGTTTGATTATTTGGATGAGTGAGTTTCTCGATACGACTTTTTTTTTCATAAACATTGAAATAGTACAGTAGATAAAACAGCGGTCTAACACTTTGGAGACACGGGATCGATTGCTGAAGAAAGAGTTTTTACAATTAATAAATTTAAATTAAAAATAAATATATGTTATAAATAAATTTTACCTTACTGCTACAATACATTTGTTGTTTTTATCAGTTATTTCTTATTATATTGTGAGGATAAATTATACCCTACTGGTAAGGTAAAATTTGTTTTGTTGTGGAACTAATTTTAAATCTAAAAGTTTCTTAAAATAAACCGGAAGAAACGTAATGTTTAATGTTTACTCATTATTACTGATGTTTACTAAGTAACACGGTAAATTTAATGATATTTTTTATATTTTTTGGCTCAGTGTAACTATACAAAATGATTTATTCAATTTGTTTAATGTGGGGGGTGCTTTCTTTAGTATCATATTTTAAAGTGAAGACTTGCAACCGTATAATTATTTTGCATTTTCTCAATGGTTCGGTTCTAAGAATTTGTTAGATTATATAAATTAGTTACTTTGAAGTCTCTAAAAAAGAATATTAATTACTCATGTTATATCAACTGCAGTAATTGTATTACTGAAATTTTTTTTCAACATTTTTCTTTCGGTAAAATGTCAATATTTGATGAAACTTTAAATTGGATTGCATAAGAAAGTCATATTTTCCTTATATATTAGGTTTTTACGTTATTCACGATAATGTATCGTCACTGTTCATTTACAATATTCGTAATATTTTAAATCAAACTTTTGTTAGTTACTGAATCGATTAAAAGTTATA
Organism: Gryon sp. ZL-2020; assembly: GCA_022817425.1. NCBI lineage: Eukaryota > Metazoa > Arthropoda > Insecta > Hymenoptera > Scelionidae > Gryon > Gryon sp. ZL-2020. The sequence continues at coordinate 9,002 of JABFPJ010001184.1, read as the reverse complement.
TGTTAGAACAAACTTCGAAACCAGATTTCCATTTTTCAAAAATATATAGCAGATATCTTTAAAGAAAGACTATTTGAACAAAACAGTCACATCAGTCAATTCTATTATTTAATACAATCTCAAAAAGTAGAGATTTTTACTCTATACTTTGTTATTCATTAAAACATGCTAGTTAAGTTTAAATGATTAATTGTGTACTTAATTAATTCTCTATTGTAATGGCCATATTATTTAATTAATTTTCGAATTACATAAACACATACACATTCAAAATAGACACACAGACGGGAAGTAGAGATAGGAGTAACAAAATACTGCGAAAATGATGAGTCCCTGGAGGTATTTGTTAGTACCTTCGAATGCTTATAACTTCTCATGATTATATAATATCCAAAAATAATTTAGAAACTAAATTATTACTATAACTTTAACACTCCAAATAATGTCCTTTTTTAACCGTCTTATTTTAAGACGCTGCATCTATAAAATAAGACACTTATGCGTCTTTAATGGTTTTTAGTGACCAAATTAAGACACATTACTGTCTCAAATTAGACACGTTTTCAATCTTATGATTTGATTTTTGTCTTAAAAATTAAGACGTCTAAATTAAGATTCTTATTCGCGACTTAATTAAGACATCAATGTAATATTTAAGACATTTTCGTATTAACGAGTAATGTTTGTCAGTCATACCAAAATGGTGTAAGACACATGTTTTCCAGACACTTTATATGTCTTGTTATCTATCTTTAATATGAAAATGTATTTTCGCCGCGATCATTCAAAATTTTAAAGTAAAATTAACATTTGTTGATTGATAGGCAAGACAGGAAACATATTCAATGAGAAAAAAAAATTCCTAAAATGTCCAAAAAATTGAGAAACAATTTTCACTTTAAAAAATGAAAAATTATGACAACCTATGACACTTAATAAAAAAGTGATACTTTGAGATAGCATAAGTTTTCATTGTTTTCCAAATAAAATCACTAAATACATGTAAAAATACAGTTTTTATTTTTTTCACTTATAAATCAGAATCTGTTTAAAATTGTCAAACTTTACTATTTATGCACCAATAATAGCCTTTTTCGAAATAATTTATTGTAGTATTAGAAATTCAATACGCAAAACACGTTCATCACGTATGAATTGCGCACTTACTGTTCAAATTATAACGCCCATTTACACTAAGAAAGATGTTTTTTCGCGAACTGTTCGAACGAAATACATAATCCCGTTGTCACTTTTATTTTTCGCTCGTGAAATTGCAAATACAAATTTATATTGCACGCTGCATTGAACAACGTGATAAACGTGTCTGTCTCGCTCCGACGTGCTTTCAAAATTCACACAATTTTCAAACAATGGGCTACAAACGAGGCAGCAAAATAAGGCACTGTTTTAGCAGATTAACGTCTGTCACAATTTTTTTGTGTTTCACTGTTCTTTTTTTTTTTTTTTTTGTAATATTTTTATTTCGAAAGATCAGCACACGGAAGGGCAAGTGTGTGGGAAGCTGGGCAGCTGTACACATACAGGATCCACATTGGCTGGCGTTTCTGTGATGAATCTCACCTCGTCGTTGGTCGGATTGCCAAAGTGTAATTGAAATTGAAAATGTCACGTTCGTCTGAAATGTCTTCGAAATTGTCGTGCAGAAGGGTGTAAAAGAAAAGCAAGAAATATCGTAAAATTTTTTTCCTCAACGACAATTAACACCGGTGTTAATCGACGCTGCCTATAACCTGTGAGGAAAATGTGCGTAATTACACTAATTACGACGCCAAAAGTGACGAGTCTGAGAGCGATTTTCATACCGTCAATGTCAAATGTGACGATTCTCAGCGCTTACACACGTAGATATGTAAATTTATGCACTGGACGTGCGTTGGTATAAGCTGCTTTTCGTAATTATATTCAGCAAACGTAAATTGCGTTAATATATTAATTATTGGTAATTACCCAAGTTCCGGAATTTTATTCTTATCAAAAATCTTATCGTAAAATGATGCAAGTTTGAAATTACTCTAACGAGACTGAAAATTATGTATATCATTCTCTGACTTCATCAATTTTTGCTTTCCATTTCGATATAATCTATGCATACAACAAAAAGACCTCTTATTGTTAAAATCGATTCACTGTATATTTTTGCCTCGTGAATTCATTTTTTCAAATAAAATTGCTAACGCGTTGTCGATGACTTAACATGCAAGAGCAGTCGATAAGTGGAAAACGTGCTTTACCAACCCGACTGAATTAACTATTCTCGTTTTTCTGGGGATGATCTTAGATCTAACAGGCATGCAAATAAATCAACCACTTCTCGGTCTAGGTAAGACCAAAGCAAGTAAGCCAAGGACTATTTCAAAGCCCATTCAAATTCGAAGCCGTCAGCTCTCGGCATGACAGTTGATCATTCGCTCAAGCCACAGCATCGATTTGTGCACAGACGGTCTGATGATATATAGAGCTGCACTACTCTCGGTTCAAGAAGCGACGGCGGCGGCGACGGTGGCACTTGCACGGCTAAAAAGTGCGGCGCATATCGGCGAAGAAGTTTTGACGGCCACGTACGCATGAATGCACATCACTCTCTGATCGTACCCGTAACATCCGTTTCCTTCTTTTGAAGGAGTACCCGCGATCTAACTTCTACCACTTCTTTATCCCATCTGACGTTTCTCTCCATTTCTTTTCCTCGCTATTCATTTCTCAATTGGCTTCGTTTTTTGCCAACCTCTATTCGGGTAGGGGGGGGGGGGGCTTCTTTATATATACGCATCGTTATTGGATGGCCTTTGTCGAAGCATTTTCTTCGAGTGCCTCCAAAAGCGCGTTTGTACTTCTCCTTCGTCGATCCCCCAAACAAACTCTCTGCTTTCATACCTCTACGCTATGTGTAATTCCGGTCGGAAAGCGGATATAATGCTAGTAAGCCGAGGATATCGTAAAATATTGGGTAGACGGACGGGCGCGCCAGGCGACGCTTTTTCATCTTAGGATTGTCTGATTTCCAAAATCCCGAAACGTTACTTCTAATTTTATTCGACAGAAATAATTGATGCATGAAAGTTTGTCTTGCCATTTTTCTCTTCATGTTTCATAATCAAACGAGACTTTTATTTGTAGGATTGATTTAATTTTATGCCGTCGCGGCGAGGATTTTCTGATTTGACTTCATGGAGAGGAGGTTTGGCAAACTTCTCTAATCAAACGGGCTCTGAAGGAGAGAAGCCCAAAGCGGCATTCGTGTATACTCTCAGGCAGTCAGACAATCGATAGAACTTCGAAATTGTTATTCTAAGAGAACTAACTGAATCACGCAATGGATGTTTTTCAGTTTGATATCGCATTCGTATAACTTCAAACGAGTGATTTTTTTTGCGTTTGATTCATTTTATTTGCATACGTAACGCACAAATTTTAATGACATTTCCTTTGGCGGAATCAATCAAGTGTTTCGCAAATAATTTTTACGGACGAAAGATGAAAAATGCCCCTTCTCGTTCAAACTTTGAAGTTGTTCAACTTTCATTTCTGAACTTGAAACCAACATTTACAATATCTTTTTACAAATAAAAGTAATGAATATATTTTTTATGGACATATTTACTTTAACTCTTTAATGTTTCACTTTTTTTATAATTTACAAGAGGATCAATGTAATTACATATAATTCAGTATAATTGATTATTTTCATAAAGTTAAAATTAATAGAACTTCAGGCATGTAATTTATGAAAATCTGTTGTTGAATTTTAATAATATGTTATTATAATTTGTGTATATTCGTATTGAATGTTCGAACCTTTCTAACGTTTCATTATATATTGAAATAGAAAAAGTTAGTTTCACCTAGGTCGAAAATAATACTTTGATAAACACAAATAATTAAATGTAACTTATTTAAGCTGGTTACTTTAATCAAATTTTATAATATTTGGTTGGTTTATAATATTTTTGCAAACAAGTACACCCCTGTATTAAAATTTCTACAATTTTCAACAGTTATTAAGTCATTTATTAATCTATGCACTGAATTTTGCACAATTCCCAATATTTGCATGTAACATCTACTATAATTATAATCAATATTTAACGATGTAAATAATAAGATAATTGGCGTTTGCACGCATAAATAATTATTTCGAAATTATAATTAAACTTTTTACTTTGGTACATTTTCAAAATTTCATAATAAAATGTTATTATGTTTTTTTTTTTTCTTATTTTGCATGTTTAAAATTTTCATATTTACATATAATTATGAAAAAAAAAATATTATTTTAATAATTTATTTTAATTATATTTACTACGAATTAGTTTATTTTTAATTTAAATACAACAAAATTATTAACAACATGGTGTCAACTTCAGAAAAAATGATTTCAACGTATAAGCGTAAACTTTATAAGTTTGCTTTGAGATTCTGCTTTCATCCACAAAATTTCGTTGAAACTGTCGTGGTAATTGAAAAGATTACTATCCTGGTCAGGATTTAACATGATAATGAAATGTCCTGGTTAGTAAGAAAACAGGAGTGTGATACTTTGCATAAGGTGGCTTGATAAGTGTTATCTTCAATGTAACAGATGTCTTGATGGAGAAATACGGTAAAATTATGCGATGAATTCTGATCAGCGCTGGATAAAAATACATAGTTAAAACCAGATCAATGCCTTGATCAGACTTCTTGATGAGGTTCAAAGCAAATTCCATTTCAAACTCTCCGTCAACGTATTATGTCATTTTTCCGTGCAGAATCTTCGTTCAACTTTTCTATCTACTATTTTATTTAATCTTTGATATACAATTTTGTACGTCGTTGATTTTGATAAAGTTAATAATGTTTTTTTACTTAATTTAAATAAAATAATATAAAATTGTCATAATGTTTCAACTTTATAGATTCATTTAATGTAGCATTTATATTTTACAAAATTACAGCCAACATTGAATTAACGTGAAAATTAATTACAATAAAATTTGGTCTAATGAAAATTTTGGTACTTCTTTAGTAAAGTGCAAATTTTCATATTTAATATACATTATTTCACTAAAAGCTTAAAATGAATTTAAAATTATAATATTTTTATAGCATTTGCAAAAAACGTCATAATATTGTTAGCATTTGCAAAAAAAGTCATGATTTTAAAATCGAGAAACACAGAAAATACCTAATTAATACTAAATTATGAAATAATTTACAATCGTTTGTTTATATAATACAACAAGATTGTAACTTTATTCCAGCTAACAACACTGTAATGATGAATTTAAAATTACATAGATTTTACAGTAACAGTGTAGGTAAAATGACATGTCGGATTGTATATTCCGTTGGTTACAAAATAAATTTGTGTAGATTTAGAAAAAAATTAATGCGATTACATACACAAATTATAATTACATTAAAACAGTAAAACAAACATTTCCATACAAATTATGTAAATTTACATTTTTTGTATATATTTAACATTCATTCATTTATTAGTACATATTGTCAAATGTATCGTACCAAAAACGACATTTTTTAGTACGAGAGCTAATTTCATGGAGTACGGCAAAGTACTCGTGCCAACTTCATATCGTACATATGAAGTTGCACATACTATTTTTTATCACAAGTGCATGAAAAGTGTACTCTCTCTCGCTCTCTCTAAAAACGTCGTTGTCGAACATTCCGGCCGATATTTAAAACATTCTTTTAAAAAACTGTTTAACAACACTTAATTTAACAAATACTTGTGAAATGACATTTCGAAGCTAACTGTAGCCTTAGTTGCCACTTTTTTATATCATGTTGTGGCTGCATTGTTAGACAGCGCCACATTCAGTGTACTGTGACTAACATCACAATACTCTGCTCGTGCGGAAAAGTCTTTTCTGTACTCTATGAAGTTAGCACTCGTACCATAAAACGTCGTTTACCACACGTGGCCTGACGGCCACTAGTGCTGAAATATACTGAAACATATGGCTTAAATTGTTCACAGAGTTCAATTTATTTCTTTCTAGTTTTTGTTTTTATCCACAAGTGCATATGCATTTTAATAAATAATTAATATATTTGTTAATATATTAATTAAACAATAAGTTAAATAATTAACAGCTTCAGTTTATAATAATAAATTATAATTTTTACGGCCTAAAAATAAGAATGTCTAATTTTACAGAATTAATATGTCATCATTTTCTATGTTCCTAATTCATTATTTCATTGGAATTACTTTAATATTCATTATTATTATTCTAATTGCAAAATAAACATTTTATTATTTTATAATATATATTAAATAAAATTGTCTATCAGTTTCGAATCATATTTTGAAGGTTAAAATCATTGAAATATTTTATCACACAGCATTATGGGATTTTACATAACAATTTATTTTGCCCAAATGTTACATATACTGTGTAAAAATACAGTAGTTTGTAACTTTATCATCAATATAATGGTTATTTTATGCCATAGTCTGCTATATAATTTTACAGAGATTTTCTTCGAGTGAATGTAAAATGATTTCTTTTATTTGTCAAGATATAAATGAGACTTAAATAAGTATCTGTAGAATAGAGTAGATAGTCTTTATTAATTTTATAGCATCGCTTAAAAACAAGAACAGTGTTCCATTTTGTAATTTCGTAAGAAACTATTAATGTAAATATGTCAACGAAATAATACCTTACTGCCTCAAGATCAGTTTTAATGAAGTTAAAAAGATGTATAAGATTAAGGGATATATCATGTTAAATTTAATATTCCATCAAGTTGAATGAAACAAGAGTTTAAATTATCATGTAATGTAATAAGAAAAGCATTGATGCATATAACATTTGTAATTTTTTGTGTTTTTAATATTTCAATATATGTTATAAGCTGACTTGGCCAATGTAGGGCCAATGTTGTATAACTTGTTGCAAGGTTAGAAAGTAGGGTCAATATAAGGCCCAACCATGGTCATATTTAAGTGCAATACAGGTGTGAAACGTCTATCTATAAATTACATGCATAAGGTTTTTTGGGCAAACCATATAAGTCTCATTATATATATTCTAGTAGATTTAAGGTGATATTTACAAAATATTTCATTTGGTGTACCTACAGAGGTTTAATTAGATCAATCTTGGATTTCATAAAATATTCAACACCAAGTATGCCTCATAAGGCCCATATTGGGGATGCTTAACTAGGTATTTTTAGATAAACGTTTCAAACTAATGTAGGATTCACAAAGATCCTATATTGATTTGAAATAATCAAAATCTTGGATCAGTTAAATTGATCATAACCTTAATTATATTGAAGTAATGTATACGATGTTTTATATACTTATTTTAAATATAATACGTAGCAGATTTTTTAATAACCAGAATAATTAGAACTAATAATAAAGAACCTAAAATTGTACTTTTTAGTTAATTTTAATTATATTTCATAATATTCTTTAAGTATAATAAGTCTGAAAATTTCCCAGTTAAAAATGTGCGACGCGGTATCGACGCGGCACCGACGCGGTAGCGACACGAGATCGAGGCGACATCGACGCTATACAGAATCCGAAATTGGTAACCGCAACTACGTTGACAGTGCGTCGGTGTCGCGTCGTTAACGAGTCTAATAAACATTTAAAGCAATTCAGAATTGATTTTTATATTAAAAAGAATATTTTGATATACTATTCAGGACAATGCTAATTTTTGCAAAATTTGCAATAAATATTAAAGCAAACGCTTAAATTATGATTCAAATTATGAAATCAATTATCTATTTATTATACAATGAGGGAAGAATAAATACTTATATCATATGCATGTACATAAATACTAAATAGTATATTGTATAACTACACTGATGGAAATTGGTTCAGTTGGAATAACTGAGTAAAATTCAGTTGATTTAACTAAATATATCAGTCAACTAACTGTTTCAACTACGAGAATCAGTTAGCGGTACTGAAAAAGTCAGTTGGGAATAGAACGCAACTGAAATTTACAGTAATACATCGCCCATTACTATCATAAATCGGTTAGGCTAACTAAAGCTTAAGTTGCATTTACAACATTGTAAATCGGGTTTTACGTATTTGTGTAATTTATGTTATGACTTTTAGGTTATAATTTTGGCGCTAAATTGTTTCTTTATACATACTGTATAAGTAATACAATAAGAATAATAAATGTAATTGAGGTTCTTAATTTGTAGGTAATGACCGATAATTATATAAGTCAACAATTAAAACATTTTAATTTGTTAACCTAAGCTCAGATTTTTAAAGGAAAATATACATTTATTTAATTAACATAATAATAAACAATGTCATAAAGTATATTCTTAACTAAACGCTAAAATAAATTTTTAACTACATTTTTAACTAAAATAAAAAATTGTTAATATCATGATGTAATTTGATACATTTAATTATATGAATTACAATTTTTTGTTTCAAATCTATGATTTTCAATACACCCTAATAGCGCATAAAACATTCTCAGAATATTCTGAAAATATTACCGTTTTTTAGTATATTTTCATATTATTTTCAGGATATTTTCAGATATTTGTACAGCATTCTTGGGACTTTTTTTTCTAAAAACTGGTTTTTAATCAAGATAAAGTTTTTAAAAATAGAAATAAGAATTTTATGTTCTTTCTAAGTTTTCAAAATGTACCAAAAATATCTGAAAATGTACTGAAAATATTCTGCAAATATTTTGTTAAATATTTTCAGTATATTACATACTCGAACACTTACACATTTTCAAAATATTCTCAGAATATTCTAAAATACTTTAAAACATTTTTGGCATATTTAATATTCAAAACAGAAATATTTTCAGAACATGCTGAGAATATTTCGTGCTATTAGGGCAATTTCATCGCACTGATTTATAAAACACCTATTTATTTAATTTATATATTACGCATTTCTTTTATTTCAATTAAAGACTTCAATTCAACTGTAGTAGTCCGTTCAACTATTATTATTAGTT